>VYZQ01033862.1:0-28913 GCA_013400655.1 Mystacornis crossleyi | reverse complement strand
GCCAGCGTCAAACCACGACACCAACATTCCAAAGACACTCAGTGATTAGTTCCTCTCAAAGCAAAGAGGTGAGCCAGCCCAGGGCCGGGGTCCGCACAGATTTGGGAATGTGAAGGCATCCACTTCCTGGCATTAAAAGTGCTCAGAAGTGAAAATTTCAGAGGCTTTTCATATTTTTGGCCCTTTGCAGCAGGGCTTTAGTGCATAGCAGTATTTCCTTGTGTCTCTGCTCCTTGTAGCCTTTGGAAATGTCAGCAGCGCGTATATTGCCTTTTGTTTGTCATTCAGCTGAAGAAATGAATTCATTGCCCTTGTGGGATCAATCATATTCTCCCCAAATAATTAATATTGATGACAATCACAGCATACTGCTGCCTTCGCTTCTGTCTCGGCCTTCCCACTGTGTAGGTGCTGTGGGTCACAGAGCAGACTTTCTCAAAGGAGGCTCCTGGACTTCAAATTTCAGGGTGCTGTTCTTTGAGGGTTGAATTTCAAGCTGCACTGATGGGGCCGGTGCAGGCAGAGCCTGAGAAGTTCCCTGTGATGGTGCAAATGAATGTTTGCAGAGGAAAATGTTAAGAGACATGGAGAGCAAAAGCAATACACATCACAGGGGGGAAGGATTGTCTCGCTCTTGTTTCTCTTTTCTCCTTTTTTCTGTGTGTACACAGCTTTTTCTAGTCTCCTTTGCAGAATGCAGCTATACTGTGCTGACCAGAAAGGGACATATCTGCCAAAGAAAGTTGCTCTGATAGTCACCAGGAGGACCAAGTGGGTGGGTTGGGAATGTGGAGGGCTGGAAGGACCTTCAGAGAACTGCTTTTAAGTGGGCCGCTGTCCTGGGGGAGGCTGGTAGCTCCTGGGCTTTCTCTTTTTATATTGCTTTAAATTGATTGATGTGTAAAGCACACTTGGAGCAGCCTGTCTGAGCTGCAGGACAGGGATTGAAGCATCTTGATGTCTTATTCTTGTTCGCTTTACTTATAAGGTTAAATGGGATTAAATTAACATGATTAATATAAGTACCAGGTGTGGAAATGCTGTGTGGCCCAAACTTGAAAAAGAAAAACTCATCTGACTTGCTTTTACCCTTGCATATTTTGCTCATCCCAGGATACTCAGAGTCACTTGAGGAAATCATTCTGTTATGCCTCAGGAAGAGCTGGGGCTTCCCCACTGGCAGCAGCATGGGTAAACCTGAGACTGGTGCTGGAGACACTGCAGCTGCCTGAGGAATTTGTGGCACCACAGGAAAGCAGATTCTTGGGAAGAGAAGTGAAAGACAGTGATGATGTGCTCTGGAGCGTGGTGGTGCTTGGAGGATTTTTGCCGGCTGTGTCCCTCTCTGGAGGAACAAGAAGGGAAAGATGTTGTCTGAATATAGAGCAGCCATCCTGGGAATCTGATCCTCAAGCACTTAGTGCTGTAAGGGGAGGAGATGAAGTGAAGGAGCAGGTATGTAGCTGGCAGCAAGGGCTTGAAATTAAGGAAAAAAAACCTCTTGGAGTGTTTTTTACAGTGAGAGCCTGTTGCAGGTGGTGCTGAGCAGGGCTGGGTGCAGCCCCTGGTGTGACAGGGAGGATGTGGAGTGGGGCTGCAGGGCAGTGGCTGGACCAGGCTGGACTTGCAAGGAGACGCCTCTCCTGGGAAAGCTGCTCCGGGGTTCCAGAGTCCTGGACCTGTCCTGAAAAAGGCATTAAGCCCATCTGAAAACCTGCTCGAAGCTGCATTGTATTCTCTAGATTTAGAGACTTGTGCTGAGCTAGCTTGGGGCTGCTGCTGTGCAATCTGTTGCACTGTGTGGATGTGCTGCTGTGTCTACTGGGGCACTGGAACAGCCTCCTAGGGAGGGTAGTGGAGCTGCTTACATTGTAAAACCATTAAAAGGTCAAGAGGCAGAATGTATAAATTAAGGCTCGTTGTCAGATGTCTCCAAGTGTTCCATGACAGTTAACTGGAACTTTTCCAGCGAGGAAGGGATCTCACTTTGGATTCCTTAAGTCTTCTCAGGTCTTTTAGCCACTCTGATTGCAGATTTCTTTTTTCCTGTGCAGAGATTAGTTTGTAAGTTTATTTTGTGGTAGTACAATATGTGCGTGTTTCTCAGAACTCTCCTTTCACTGTAACATAGCTGTCCAAAATAGAAGCATTGTGTCTGGCTTCATGGAAGATCTCAGCTCTCTTTTGAAGCACTGTTGGAAACTTTTCATTCTCTGGCTATTCACACTTAAAAAATAGACTGTCTTAGCTGGATACCTTTTGCTTGAGCACAGAAGAGCTCTTGTAGCTTAGTGTTTGAACTGCTCAGTGGCCAGCATGGATCCCTCTGTAATCCGTGCTCTTTGATTTTATAGCTGTGGCTCTACCTGCCCCTCTCCAGCCCACTCCACAGATCTCTAGGCAATAGTCCCAGCTGCTTATTTGACTTGTCCAGGTGAGCATATTTTTTAGAGGTGACAGAGAGCTCGTTTATTTTCCATGTATGAAATGGCAGCGTGCTCTGCCTGTTAAATTGGTGGCAGAGTATAATCAGTGGCACCCTGGACTCCAGCAGAGCAGTGTGCAAGATCTGTAGCATTTCTGCTTTTCCAAGTCCTGAGAGGACCCCAGGAGAACTGCAAAGGGAAGTAGAGGATGCCAAATTTCTTCAGGTACATTTTCAAGGCCCCCCTTCACTTCTCTCCACACGCCTAGATTGCACTTTCTTCTTTTGAGTGGGAGAAAAAAGACTCCTTCCTCTGGATTCTCATTGTTAGCATTAAATCTGTTGAGCCAAAAGGGTGCCAGGAAATGGTATCTAAATGCCAATAGCAAATCACAAATTCCCTGCCTGGAAATCTTTCCTCCATGTCCCAAACATTGGCACTGGCAGAGGCAAATCTTGCACTACCAAGGAAGCTCCCAGGAATGACTCACTGTGAATGAAAGTCTCCACACCTTTCCCTGAGCCTCTGAGCTTGAGGGGAGGCTGCTGCCTCGGGAGCTCCTGGTACTCTTGGAAGGGCAGCCTTGCTTCTGCAATTTGTGCTGCTCCGTTGAAGGAGAAATAGCTTGGGATCACTTCCCATAGTGACTGTGGAGCATCACACTGCTGAGCTTGTTCATCCTCATGTTGGGGATTTTGTAAAAAGTAATTGTCAAAAAGCCATCAGGCTGCAGACGTTGGCCTGGATGTGCAGGCAGGAAGCCAGGGAGGGGCTGTGGTGGCTGGCAGGCAAATGGAGCCACCTTGGATGCCTGGTGTCATGTCCTTGGCTGGTAGTGAGCTGGCTGAACCACTGATTGAGAAGACCATTTCCAGATTTTCTTGTTGTGCGTTTAGTTTTGGTTTGTTTTTTTCACCCTTCAGGTTACTCAGTGACCTGGGTGTAAAGCTGTGTGTGAGCACTGTAGCTGCCCAGTGCTGGGAGCCCGTGCTTCCAGGTTCTGTCTGCCAATGGCCAGGTCTGGCCAAGCAAGGCAGAAAATCTTTTGTGCTAGTGACAAGAGACACCTCTCACCAGAGCAACTTTCCATCTGATTCCCGCTAGTTTAATTTTTTTTTTCCCCTCTGCAAAAGCAGGTGTGTAATATCTGCTGTGATTCTAGCTGGTGAAAAGCTTTCAGGCTGCTCAAATTTCATCATTTCCTTTGGTTCTGATGACATAAATTACTTTTGTAATAGAAACATTTCCGAACAAATTCCTTTCAGCCCGCTCTGCTGTCAGGCATGCAATGGCCTGGTGAGTGCAGCTGCCCTGGCACAGGTGGGACTCCAGCGCTGATTTTGCAGGTCCCTGCCTTGGATGTGTCCCCAGTAGATGCAGTGACTGGGTCACACCTATGGCTCCTGTGATATCCCTGATTGCAGGGCAGGCTTCAGCCCTGCTTATTCCTGCTGAAATGTGCCTGGGAGCTGCTGCCAAGACAAATCGGGCTCCCTGCCCTCAGGAGAGATGTGAACGTTTTTCCGAGGACAGCGTTGGGGGCTCTCTGGTCAATGTGCCTGTGTTTGAAGTGATGAGTGTGGCGTAGCATGCACGAGAGCAGGGAGAGTGCTGCGAGCTGCTTATGGTGCTCATCATCAAACTGCTGCAGGATTCCTCCCTGCTCTGTTCCTGGGAGCTGTCTGCGGATGAAAATTGTAATGAATGTGGTTATTCCTCCTGGGGACTAAAGGCTGGACCTCCAAAACCCATGGCCCGTCTTTCTGCCGGCGTCCTCAGAGATTTCAGTGTCACATACGGTTCCTCTGGAGTGCTGTCCCTGGGACTGACCAGTTCTCTGCAGGAGAGGCTCCCCTTTGGGCAGGACAGGGTGGGACCACGGACACCACAGCTGTCCCCTCTGCCGGGCAGTGCCGGGCAGTGCCCACGTGGCCTCTGGAGGAGAGGCAGGGTCAGAGACACTGCGCAAACCCTGGCTACATGGCACTGAGATAGTTTATGCTACAGTAATTCCTCCTTTTGTCTGACTTACTCCTGCACATACTGAAAAGCAAAAGTGTTTCCTGGAGGGCTGAAGGGCCTTTTCCCATTTTCCATTAGTGTTTTTGCTGTTACTTTTCTGCAGCTGCTTTTTCAGGCTGCCCTTTGTCTGCCTTTTGGATTCTTTGAATTTACTTGAACTGTACGTCTATTTTTCCCCATAAGAAAACCCGTAAAACTCATCGAGCAGCCTTCTCCAGTGCTGCTGTGTGATGAGACAAGGACTCAGGGCTCATAGGCATGCTGTGATTGGAGGCAGAGAGCTGTGCCCCTTTCCTGAGCACCAGCTCTGCTCTGCAGCCCATCAATCAGCCTTCATCTCCGAGTCCATGTGGCATAGAACCAAAGCATTTCCTAAGCTGGCCCACTCTGGATTTTACTAGCCTTCTTGTGTCTGCATCCCATTTTTTGGGGCTCTCAAATGCTTTTGAGTTGGGACAGAATTACAGAAAGAAAATAGTATGTAAAACGTGCTTTGACTGAAGTTATTTATTTCCTCTTTCAGAAACTGCTTTATTTTAAATGCCCTTTCAGTCAGAGCACTTAGTGGCAAGGTTCTGAAGGGCTCTTTTGTTCTGCAGGCCATAGTGTGACTTCTCAGTGAAAAGCAAAAAACCTATCAGCTCTCCCTAGAGGCATGTGGTTAGGAGGGACAAAGGCATTTTTCTTGGAAAATGCAGCATCGTTCTGTAGAATTGGTACAGTGTCTTTGAGAATAAGTGTGCAGTAGTTACGTTTAGTGCAGTTCTCTTCGTTAACTACTTGACATCTGTCTTTTGTTTTATAATTGTTTGGAAAGTGTGTGGGCTTTGCAGGGTCCATGCTGCTATAGGCAGGAGGAATGATGCCTTGCTGAGATCTGTTTGGCAAGGGTGTTTTATTAAAAGGTGTTTCATATGAAAATATTCATTTTTTTTTCTGACGTAAAAGCCACTTGTGACCAGTATCAAATGAAAAAACCAAACCTTTCCACCCCCTTTGCTGTTAAGAGCAGGAGACACTTCCATGACTGTTTCCCCCCCACCCCCCACTTTTCTTTGCTCTTCTGTAGACAGAAGGTGAAAGTTTGAAGAAAAAAGTGCTCAGGAAGAAAAAGGGAACAATTTCTGATTTGAAACAAAGTGAACATTTCAAGTTAAGTTCCTTAAAAATTCTAGCAAGGGCTGTGATGGATCGTTTTCCCTAACCGCTCTATGAATTATTATTAAAATGTTAATTTATGGAGACATTAAGAACACCTCAGAGTATATTGGTCTCGTGAGAAGTTCCTGGAGTGCTGAGGATGTATCAGAGCTCTCCAGCTGCCTTCTGGCTGCTCTGATTGCCTGCTTTCTAGCTGCAGTGTGATTTCTGAGCTGGTAAGCTCTCCTGCTCACTGATTTTATTCCTGGCTCCCTTTAGCGTTTCCTTTTATTTTCATTTGCACTGGGTGGATGCAGTTGGGTGAAGCCCTCTGCTGCAGCCTGGGTCTCCACTCCCTGGCCTCTGGCTCATTTGGTTGCAGCCACAGACGCTGGCGTTTCGGCGCAGTGCTATGGAATTGCGCAAGAAGTTCATCAGACGCCACTGGAATTGCATCACAGGCAGGAAAAATGGCAACATGCTCTGTCCTGTCACGAAACACAGAAGCAGGTTGCTGGGAAAGGCTGAGAAAACTCTTCCAGTTCCTGGCAAGACCAGGGTAGGTTGTAGTCCTGTGGTGTCGGGTTCTTAAGGGCATTGCAAAACCCACCACTTTCTGCAATGGGGTGCAGTGCTCTTCTCCTGTATCACCACAGGACTGCTGTGGGAAGACCTTTTTATTTGGGGGTTATCACAGGTTTGGGGCTATTTGGTTTTTGGGGTTTTTTTGAGTAATCACGTGCCACAGGAATGGGGCTGAACTGGCAAATGCTGGGATTGTCAGGGCATCCAGGAGGTTGTGATGCCTCCCCTTGACCAGCCCTTGACTCCATGCATGTCCCTTCCATGGCCCCTTGCATTTTGTATAGAGTGAGAGCAGCCAGGGCTGTGGTCAACTGTGTCCCTTTTCTGTAATGGAGAAATTGCTGTAATCTGACAGGCTCTGTGTCTGTCTGTCTCCACTGATAAGATCTCTGGACCGCCTGGAATGAACGAGAAGTAAATCATTCTGTGTGTAAGGCTTCTGATTTTATAGCTGGGTAGAGCAAGAAAAGAAGGATTTTCCTACTATCAGGCAGAGCATGGAAGTCTTGGATACCTTGCTCATGGGAAACGAGACCTGGTGGCTCTGTGAGACAGTTGAAAGGAGCATGTTCCTGTGAGCATAGCTAATGGATGTAAATATTAGCTCGCTGCAGAGTTCATGTATCACCAAGTGAAATGTAGTAGTTTATTTTGGCCTCAGGCCACGCAAATGGCCTTGCTCAATACAAGGGAAACTCATCCAAAGTCAGTAGTTGTTGCTGCTTGCTTCAGGGCTGAATTCAGTCTGATTTGTGCGAAATGCAGGAGAGACTCACTGGAAAATAAGGGTGAGTTAGGACACGCTGTGCATTTAGCTAATGACAAATGGAGAGGGAACCATGAGGGATCTTTATTATGGGAATGATTCCCCACCACTGTTTACACCTCCTCTCTTCAAGCATCTCAGTTTCCAAAAGTTCCTAAATTCCTACCAGAAGTGCGGCGTCTCTCTGTCCAATCTGATGGCATAAAGATGCTTTATCTTTCTTCAGCATTTCCAAGGGGTAGGAGTACTTAATATTGTTTCTTCCCTATGGAGTCTTAAGTAACACTGGGAGCTGGTTGTAGGTGGCAATAGAGAAGGGTTTGATAAGCAGCTGACATTTTAATTTGAAGGAAGGTGGTAGGGGATGATCAGCCCTCTCAGCTGGACCCCAGGGGAAAAAACTCACTTTCTTCCCTGCTTCTTGACCATTTTTGAAAGCCTGATGGCTTCAGAGGCAGTGTGCAGCCCTTCCCTAGGACTGTGCAGGGAAGAACAGGCATGCTTCAGATTTCTTTTGTCTCTTTGAGATGAGCCCAGCAGAGGGAAGGCATCGCACAAAGGCTTTTCAGATGTAAGCACTGAAAAGGAGGGATCCAATATCCGCTGCTGGGTTTTGAGTAGTGCAGTTCACGTGTCGCATTCTTGTTAATCTCTGCAATCTGTGCAATCTTAGGTGTTCTCTGCTTATGCTCAAAGCCCTTCTGTGTACTGCATGTATTCTGGACAGGTTTTTGAGGGACATGCTTAAGGGAGCTCTGTGGCTTCTCCCCCCTCACTTTTAACACGCCCTGATGGAGCAGGTTTCTCTGTCATCTCATGAGCACGTTCCTGACAGTATCACCATGCTCATTACTGCATCTGCCTGGCAGAGCTGAGATGCTTTGATGAAGTTCAGCCTTTTAACCATCTCTTCTCCCTTTGTGATCTGACAGCACCCAGGAATATCAAATGTGACCCTAACCCCTTTAATGAGAGCATCCAGTAGATGTCAGTTTTCATGACTACCAGCTTATAAATTGCATCCTGAAAAACCTAGAAACAGAGGGAAATTTAATTCCAGTGAGTGAGCAGCCCTGAGAGCCGAGTGCCAGATACTGGAGCGGGCAGCCAGTGAAAACTCCGGCAGTGTACATTTATCTCAAATTGCAGGAAATTGTGTCCTGTAGCGGGAATGGAAAAGTTTGGGATTGTTTTTTGCTTATCTCTGCTGCTTAGAAAGTATAAGCCTTTGTTTAGATCATTTCTGAAAAGTGTACAAACCTGGCACTTGTTTACTCCTGCGAGTTCCAAGGAGGGTTTGACTGGGAAGAGCTGGTGAGGCCTCGTCTTGCCTCCACTGCCTGCAGGAGGAGGTTGAAGCAGTCTCTGGCCGCCGGCCCCTTTGCAGGTCACTGGCAGCAGACCTTGCCAGTTCGGACTGCTCTGGTGTGGCTGTCCTGTCAAAGGGTCAAACACGTGTTCTGTGCAGATGTGCCACAGCCACCTCGAGTGCTTTCTGCACTTGTTCTTAGAGATGAGCAAAAGGAGGTCATGGCAAAGGACCTTCTTTTGGGAGTCAAAGCTTGGGATTTCTAGCCTGCAAGCGTGCATTTGACTCCTTGTGCTCCCGGATATAGACTATTCTGGTGACTTAAGTCAGTGAGCTGGGCTGTCCTCTTCAGAGCCATCACCTCCCAAGCTTGGCAGGCTGCCTGCAGGCGGAGCAATGCTGCCATGTGGGTGCTATTCTTAAGGGATCATAATGAAATAAAACAGGGACATGCCAGAATTAAAGGATCACTGGGTGGATGCGGGGATAAACACATACATTCAGAGTTAAAAAATGGCCTGCAGTGGTAAAAGAGTGTCAGATAACCAGTTCTGTGTGCTTCATCTCGCAGGATGAAGATGGTCAGTGTCCTGCTGGTTTCACTCTGGCTGTCCATGGTCACCCTCAGCAGAGGCTCAGGTAAGGATGTGGCATGGGATGGAGCTGCCCACTTACTGTGCAGAGAAGAAAACTGTTTGCAGCGAGTTTTAAGTATTTGCAGTGTTTCTGGATTAAATGGTTGTGTGTAAAATACTTCAGCAAAATGCACGAACACAACGTTAGTTCTGGTTGGGTGTTGTACAGTGCTCTGTGTAGAGACGACCAGCGTGGCGTGAATGGGTGCATTAGCAAATAGCAACAGCACCTCGACCTAAAAGTGCTTTGCAAACTCAGTCTGTGCCCTTGGTCAGTATCGTTATTGCCCTTCTGTGAGGGGTGAAACCAGGGCTCGGCCCATGGAGCTGCCTTGTCACTGAGTTGCAGGAAGAACCCGGGCTTGAACCCGAACTCTGCTATTCCTGGCTGGATCCGGAGGGGACTGAGATTCAGCTCTCCAATTCTGACTCATGCCTCAGCAATGCAAGGCGAGAGGGGAACTTCTAGAGTAAGAGGAGCTCTCATACCCGTCTCACTAAGTCACTTTCCTGACAGGAAATATGTTGTCATGCTCGCAGCTCCTCTGGCACTCGTTCAGCCCCGCTCTTGTGAAGAGGCAGATTGTGCATGTCTCGGCTCCGGACTTCCTATTTGGGGGCGGAAGGAGACGGCATGATTTGCAGGAGGCGAGTGGAAAGGAGGAGGGAAGAAAGAACAGGAGCTGGTTTTATGGGGGGAAATGTTCAGAAATAAGGGCTGTGCAGGGGTTTGACAAGTCCCCCCATGAACCCATGTCCCTCTGCAATGCTGGCAGACAAGCAGTTACAATATACCCCGAGCAGATGAACAGCTCTTGTGTCATTCTCTCTTGGACCACACTGAATTACTGTGGCCAGATTCACAACGTGAACCTCAGCAAGGTTCATCTCAGTGCAGTGTTCATTACAGAGGCTGAAGCCTGGGAGGTTTTTCTCCTTGGGCTGCCCAAGGGCTGTCGGCACAGCAGTGGGGGATGTCCCATCCTGGATAACGGGGGCTGGGTGGAAGTGGTGAGCAAAGGGGAAACAGCAAAGGAGAAAGAATATACAGCCTGGGTCTCCTTCACTGAGCCCTAGGTAGTAGGCGTTCCTGGGGAAGGAGGGACCCAGCGACATGGATCTCTGCTGCTCGCTGGGAAAATCCCTGCTTTGCTTGTGCTTCTGGACGAGCTGTTCTGCTCTCCACCAACGCAACATCCTCCTCCTGCTGAGGCAGCATTACAACACCCCACGTGCAGTCATCTTGGGCTTTTGCAGAAATGGGAGGTAGGTGCAATTGAATCAGGATTGCCCAGGAAATGTCACAGCAGCTCTAAAAGCTGACGCAGTCAGCTGGGAAGAAGCTGGTTTCACTCAGGTGAAATGAGCACCCTGGCGTTTGGCATTTGGGTCACACAGGCTTGTGCCACTTGATCTGGCAGAACCAGAACCCTCCATGCATTTCTGCAGGGTATTTGGCACTTTTAAAATATTTCTCCTTTAGCAGAGATTTGCTCTACAGGGTGGTCAGAACTCTTGTAGAGTGCTGCAAGAATGTAAGTCAAGGGGTAATACATGAGACATGTGATCAGTTAAAATACATTTCTCCTGCAAATCCACTGTGGTGTATGCATTTAATTTCCTGCAGGTCTGTGGATGTCAGACACACTCTTCAGTTCAAAGCTTCCTTTTTGTGCCATGGACTTCATAAACCGGTTTTGGCTATCAGAATGTCTCCTTTGTTATTCATGATGGGCTTGGATGGCTGTACTTGGATGGAGGGGCAGCCGTCTGTGCAGCCCTCTGTTTCACTGCGGGGTTTCCTGGGACTGGCACCAAAAGGAGACTGGAGCTCGTTTCACCCTTGCAAAGTCATAAATACAGAGCAGTTTGGGAGACTGGTCTTGTTCTGGAAATGTTACGGCATTTGGGCTTGCTTTTCCTTCTCGAAGCAGGGAGTGTAGGTGGGGGGAGCAAAGCTGAGCTGATCTGGAGTGAATGCCGAAGGGGCTGTCTACAGTTGCCCTGGTGGTCACCGAACACCAAGCAGGGCCATGGAGATGGATAGCTTTCACTGGGGAACCTGGCTCCTGGGATATTGAACATGTGTAACTTGGTAGGGATTTGTCATTGCAGCTGAATCTTTTTCTGTGCTTGAACTATTAAGTCATGTAAGGCTGTATTGTTGGGAGCAGCTCTCTCTCCAGCCAAGGTTGGAGGCAGGGACAGGAGTTCTGTTGTGGTTTGCTGCCACTTTTCCTGCCTCTGCCATCCTTCCCAGTGGAGCAGTCTGGTCAGCAGCACTGAACAGGGACTGCCTAACCCAGAGGTACTGGCTCTGCTGAGTCCCAAGCTCTGTGAGCTTACAGAGGAAGTGAGGAACCAACACTTGCTAAATTTCAGCTCTAAAATACCAGCACTGCTCTGGCTGCAAGTGGCCTTTCCATCCAGTTCAGCCACTGTGGCTGTGTCTCTCTGGCAGTGTGTCAGAAAGCTTTAGCATTGTGCTTCACTTTGCTTCCTACTGGAGAGACAAACTTTATTTCCCCTCCAGATTTTGCCTACAGCACTGTGGCTCCAAACATCTGTTCTCTGGGCTTTGCTGTTTCTGCTGCGCATGGAGGCTGGTGCTGAAACAAAATCAGTTGCTGAAAGGGAGGTGCAAGCTGTACGAGGGAAGAAATGTGATCTGAGTAGTGTAGAGTAAAAGATGTAGAGTCTGAGACTGAATTGGTGCCTGAGTCTTCTGTTCGCTCACGCTGAATGCGTGGGCAAATATTTCCTAGTCTTGAGCATATACATGATCTGCAGTGCATTAGGTTTGAATTCCTTACCTGTGACCTTTGGGTCAGTGTTTGCAGTAGTATTCAAGGCCTTCTGCTTTCCCTGGCTAGCTAAGCCATCCTTAAGATGGAACTCGTGTTGTAGGATGCTTAATGAACCCAGATGTTCTGATAGCCAGAGAAGGCTAACAAAAACCGATGGACCTGGGTCTGGTCTTACAATGGTTTCTTTGGCACTACTGAAGTCATATAAATATACACTGGCTTAAAAGAGATGAAAAACCAGTCGGACAAAGAACATAACAGCCAGTATGAATACAGAATAATGTTATCTTCCTGTTTGCGAACAAAGCTGGCCAATGTTAGATACCGACTTATAAATAAGATGTAGCTATAATTGTGCTTCTTGTTCCATTTTTTTCTCTCTGCTAACCAGGCTGCTCTCTCACCATCCTAGAGTTCTGAGCTTCTGCAGGGTAAGGGCTGGGGAGATGACCATGGTTGGGAGTACTGTCTTAGGGAATTGCAGAAGCAGAAGAATATTGCTGCCAGGAGAGGAGGAGCAGCCTCATGCTGATTATCTAACAGACCCACGTAGTGTGAGCAGGTACCTGCTGTGCATAAATAGCCCTTTGGTGGGGGGAATCATCATGCTTGCACAGGACATGCCTCTGTAGCTCCCTTGGGGGCTATCAGACAGGCTATGTGGTAGGATGAACCCAGGACTGGGCCAGAATGATACTCCAGCATGGCAAGTAGTGGCTGGAAGGCAGCCAGGAGCTTTATTTCAGGTTTTGCTGTTATTTGTTGGATTGTGAACATGTCTATTTACACTCCCCCGTATCAGAGGCTTTCAGCTACTTTGGTTTTGTCTGCTCGGAAGTTGGCTCCAAAGTGCCAGATGTCACCAGTGCTTCTGGATTCAGGTGGTGGCTGGAACAGTGGAGTTCAGACTGCAGAGAGAAAGAAACAGAGCTCTGGCTCCAGAGGTCAGAGCCACTGCCTGCACTGTCTCTCCCGAGTGCTGAACTGCACTGTGTGTCTCTCTCATGCTTAGCAGAGAGGCAGAACAGTTACTTCTGGCCAGGGGAAATCTGCAGATTAATAAATTACTGTCTGTAAAACACTTTGAAGATGGAGAGCACTGTGCAGCTTCTCAGGATTATTACTATATGGCTCTTATTCTACTGATGGGGTTCCAGTGGCTTTATTTTCCTTATGATTTGTGACAGCCCCAGAAGCTGAGAAGCTTATTTTAGTGTGTAAAGTCAAAAGAAAAATAGATTAAACTGCATTATTGTTTCCTAAAGAGACTAAATCCCTCCCCCACCATCATCTCCTGGGATTTCCTGACATCCTCCTACTCTTCCAATCTCTGCTTCTTGCTGTCCTAATTTAGGACTTGATTTTATAACCATCCATACCCATCTGTGAGCTACTGTGGCTGTAGAAGTTTATGGCGCTTGGGGGCACGAAGTCATTTGACACTGAGGGTGTTGAAAGGTGCACAGCCCTGGAGTGGATGGAGATAAAACCCATGGAGCAGAGCTGACCTGGGTGCAGACATGTCCCTGCAGCCGCCAGCCTCCCTCCACACCAGCCAGAGCTGTGCCTGCTGAGGAGATAAAACCTCTCGTCTGCTTCTTGTCAGCTGAGGAAATGGGTTGTGAGGGGTGAGCTCTGTGCAGACGTCATCGTGGTGTGACCTATCTGCATTGAAGTGCAGAAACGTGTGGAGGAAAGCAGCCCTTTTTGGGTGCGTTGCTGATACGGTATTGAACAGTCGCTTTTGCTCCTTTGTGTGTATCAAATAGGGCATCAGGGGACACCAGGGACCTGTCGTGTCCCCCTCCCACAGCTGCAGAGTTGTGCTCTCACTGTCAGATGTTTTGTGGCACCCAGGTGACTCTGCTGAACTCTTGGACCCTTACAGTGCATTTTACTGCCTGCTGCGTTTTTTCAGTTCCCATCCTTGTCCGAGGACAACTGCTGCAGCATCTTTGTTATGCAGACATCTCTGTGGCATGGACAGGGAAGAATTGCTGACTGTATTTTAAAGCAGGCAACAGAGCACCTGGCTAAGTGCAGTGATTGGGCTGCAGGGTTTAGCTAAGCAAGTCTGTTGGCAGAGCCAGGAGTTCAGCCTGGACCTTGTCAAGTCCCAGCATGGTGTCCCAGGCACACAGAAGAGCCCCTGCCAGCTTGAGCTCAGCTCAGCAGTGATGCTAATCAGGTAAACCCTTTTTTCATGCTGCCTCTCCTACAGATGATTTTTGCAACGGGGTGTTCAGTTTCCTGTATCTTTCCTCTTCCTATGCTGCTCTGCTTTGCTTCATGCAACAATTTTCTCAATGAAGCGGGATGGAAAGTAGCTGTTTGCTCTTCTTATCCTTCAGGGAAGCAGTTCATGCCCCTACCTTTATCGTTTTGATCTCAAATTTAAAGAAAGCCTCCAGGAAAATATGTCAAGCTTGCTAGAGAAATCTGAATATAAATTTTCTTTCTTTTTTTTTTTTTTTGGCCCAGTTGCTGGAGGTAACCAAAATACTCTGTGCCACATGCAGTAAACAGCTTTATGCACAGATAGAGAGTGAAGTCACAGAGCTCACTGTGGAGGAGTTCTAAGAGACACAAATAACAACTACCCCATGTTACAGGCTGTGCTTGATGAGATAAGGCGATTCAGAGTCAGAAGCTCTGGGCTCCATTACAGAATCATTGTTTTTTGGATGTCTTGCTTTGGCTGCTTCCCCTGAAGTCAACAGAAGTTTATGCAGTCAGCTTGTTTTTCATGACTTTGGCAGAGACAGGTTGTCACACCTGTTTAAATTAGACATTCAGGGTCTAAAGTTAATCAACCACAATGTACAAGTGCTTTTCAAAACTGAGCCATTTTGCAACAGAAAGTCCTTTTCCTTCTCCTTTTCTCAGCTGGCCTACCTATTAAAATAATAAAAGCCTTTGGGAAGAGAGAGAGACTCCACCCTAGTGTGCAGCATCCAGATGAGCTGCTTCTTTGGGGGCATCACAGCTCAGTGGCAACACAGGATGAATATGATGAGACTTGGGAGAAGTGTAAAACCATGTCACCAGTGCCATCACAGCAGAACCACATAGATGGGGCTGGGCTGTGTAGGAAGTTTGTGCCAGGACCACTTCCACCTCCTTGCTCTACTGAAGAGGCTGTGGGAGGAAGGCAGTGAGGTTATGAGAGGCCTCTTTGGATGCGTTTCCACTGGAAGTCAGATTATAAATTTCTGCAGAGTTGGCACAGCTTCTAGGCTGAGCCTCCAAGGCAGCACTGAGCTACAACCAGTTTTGAGGTGTTCTGTGACCACCGTCACTGCTGCAAAAGTAGTGAGAGCAAACAGTGAGAGCCAGCTGATCTTGTCTGGGTCTAAACCAACTCCTGCGTCATTCCCACCCATCTCAGTGTGTTTGGGTCTGTGCCTCTTCTCCCAGCTAAGGGCAGAGCTTCTCATTTGTTTTGTTCCATGCTTCTCTCCCTCTTCCCTGTTGTATGGTCAGATGGGATACTGCTGAGCAGAGAACACAGCCAGGGAGCAGAGTGGAAAAGGAAGCACTCCTGCAGGGTGGAAAAGGAAGAATGCAGACACAGTGGGGAGAGTGGGTGCTCCTGGCACCAGCATAAATGGGAGACGCACCCACGCGTGGTGCTGGCCACACTGGTGCCTCCTGTGCTCACAGCATGGCTCCTCCATTCAGCCCGGCTTCCTCTGCTTCCCCCTAACTGACTGAGCTTGAAAGATGGTGGCGAGGAAAATTTTTTAAGGTAGTAACGATTAATTCTTGCTTAATAGCTTTGTGTGATCAGCTTTTTCTGCCTTATTAATGCTGATTCGTGCATCACGATAACAGGCTGGCCTTGCTGTGCCCCCTGGGTAGAGGCTGACTCATACCAGCTTTGCTTTAAGGTAATGCAGCAGGGGCAGATGAAGAAAGTAGAAAGCTGTTGAGACATGGCTTGGCAGCCCCAAAAAGCCAACTGTGTCCTGGGTCATAGCAAAAGAAGTGTGGCCAGGAGGTCAAGGGAGGTGATTCTGCCCCTCTGCTGTGCTCTGGTGAGACCCCACCTGCAGTGGTGTGTTCAACTTTGGGGTCCCCAACATAAAAAGGACATGAATCAGTAGGAGTGAGTCCAGAGAAGGGCATGAAGTTGATCAGAGAGCTGGAGCACCTCTCCTAGGAAGACAAGCTGAGAGAGTTGGGTCTGCTCAGCCTGGCAAAGAAAAGACTCTGAGGAGACCCTAGAGCCCTTCCAGTACAGAGAGGGACTACAAGAAGGCTGGAGAAGGACTTTTCCGAAGGGCGTGTAGTGATGGGACAAGGGGCAATGACCTTAAGCTTAGGGAGGGTAGGTTTAGATTTGATATTAGGAAAAAATTCTTTGCTATAAGGGTGGTGAGGCACTGGAACAGGATACCCAGAAAAGCTGTGAATGCCCTACCCCTAGTGTTCAAGGACAGGTAAGATGGGTCTTTAGGAAACGTGGTCTAGAAGGAGGTGTCCCTGCACCCACAGCAGGGGTGTTGGAACTGGGTGATTTTTAAGGTTCCTTCCAACCCAAATCATCGTATGGTAGTACAGCCCCATCTGATGCTGCAGCTGAAGTGGTGTGAGGAACAGGCATCATTCAGCTGGAAGCACTGATGGCTTCGTGTCCTGCTGCCACTGCACAGTCCCAGTCTGCATGCAAGGCAGGCCCCCTCAAGGCACATGAAATCAAAGTGGGCATCCTTATCCTCCCACTTCTGCCCTGCCTGCATTTTGTCTACCAATTCTGGGTGTTTCCTTCTACCATGCAGCCTCCCTCTAGCCTGTATGATCCTCAGCCGTTTTCCTAAGCAGGACTGTGCAAACAGGACCGTTTCTTGCCTTTTCCTGCATTGTCTGTCCCGGGTAGGTATTATGGGTCATAGGCTGGCTTGCTGTGTAGTTGGAGAGCATTCAGGAGTAAGAGGGGTCAAGGTACCTGCAGTGCTCGTGATTGCTACTGAGAACAAGGTGGCTTCTTTCAAAATCATTTTGAAGAGGCATTTCTAGGAAGGTGCATTTGTGGAATGGTGTATTTTTAGAGAATTTTACTGTGTCCTTCAGGTGTGCGTGTAGTGCTCCATTTGCTGCAGCATAGAAGAGACATGGAGTTGGATATAGCTCCGTCTCACTAGTTTCCATTTGTTAGCAAACCTCGGGAGTCACAGCGTGAATGCTGATTCCACTTGATTTAATCAGGAACTGCTCTTAACTCTAGCAGCTGTTTTGTGCAAGAAACATTTCAAGAGAGAAGAAACTCACTTCTGAGGCTTAGCCAGTGAAAACAAATGTGAGTTGCTGCAAATGGGCACAGCACCACAGAAGTTAGTGCAGTTTCTCACTGTTACAACTGGATCTTTGCATTTTCTTTTTGCAGTGCTCTCTTACATATTGTTGCTGGAATCAGGATATATCAGTGTGTGTGTATATATATATATTTTTTTCCTTCACGGTGGGACTGCTTTATGCCAATGAAGGGTCAGTCGTGCCATTTTATTTCAGGCAGTCTCCGGTTTAGACTGACATGCAAGTAGGTGCATGCTGATGTTAGCAGCAAGTAGGCTCTGAATATCCAATAGAGCTTAAAATAGTGGAAGGAGCACAAAATATTGTGGGGAGCTGTTGGGTGCAAATAAAATTCTAGCAATAATAATGTGAGCATCCCCTCTACTTTATACATGTGTGTGGACGTGTTGCTGGGGTCTGCTGCAGAAGTGCCACCACAGCAAAGGTCGCTGTTGTCAACAGGGAGAAGAGCACCATCACAGCTGAGGAGGAAGAGGCTCACAAAGGTGTGTGTGAGGGGTGCCCTGCAGTTCTCACACATTATATCAGGCAGAGCCCAGCTATCTCGGGCGTAAAACACCCCAAAATGCAGAAATAGCAGTATAACTGTCAGCATGGCACAGGGAGGAGGGAGGCAGTACAAAACACCACAACTTCTGTCCTCGATGTTTTACATGTTAAGGACATCTTGCTGCAGCCTGTGGTGTTCCTGCCATCTCTGCTCTGAGTGATGGGTCATGATGAGCCCTCCGAGTCATGCTGGGTGGCTTTGCCCTGGCAGGCAGGCGGAGTCCTTGCCTTGGGAGGGAGGCACAGCCTGGGATCTCACACTGCAGGGCTGCTCCTGAGCTCTGGGTGTAGCTGTTCATTACCAGCAGTTATGTGCTGTGTCTGGGGTTCAGCTCAGAGCTTGCAGCACCTCAGGGCAGGGCACGTGTGGGGAGCCTTAGCACCACCTGTTTGCTGTGATGGTGTCCCTGAAGCCAGGCCAACTCTGAGACAAAATCTCCAGATACAGCTCTTAGACTAAAACAGTAAAACAGTAATAGTCCCTTCTTCCCAAGCCAAGAAGGCAAGGCCTGGGTTTTTGAGAAATGTAGGAAGAAAAAAAATAAAAGAGTTGTATTTATTTTCAATAACTGATTCAGGTTGAACAGGTAAGTAGTTTTACAGTGCTGATTTATGGGCTGTTGCAAAATGCAAGAGGTGCTCATGATTGCAAATTTCATTGATCTTGACTCCAAGAATTTCAGTACTGTAATGTTTTATATAGTTTGCTCTCTCCCCAGTCCTGCCATTTGAAGTAATAAGGATGATTTGCCTTTATGCAGGCCAAGAGCAGACACAAGTCAGGTGCTGGGAAGAGAACCTCGGCATCCTGATTTACAGACCCAGGTCTGCTCCTTTCAGAGGGGAAGCCTTTCTTTACAGAAAAAACACCCTGTCTCCATGAGTAACAATCCATGCTTTATCATGCAGTTAGCAGGCAGTCTCTGCAGGCGCATTTGTCTTATTACCACTCTAAGGACACTTGACCATGCCTAATCCATGGCCCCACCAGCATAAAGCAGCGTGCTGGTTCCAGCTGGTCTGATCATAGTGCTGACGAGTCATTATGCCCCTTCCCATGGTGTAAGGCTTCCAGCAGTGGTTTGGTCTTTAAAAATGAGCCTCAGCACTGCCTGGGGTAGCAGCCACAGTGTGTGGTGCTGCGCAGTTTTGAAAGATCTGTATGTTTTTAGGTGACCAGCGCTCTCCAGCCATTTGGGTTTGGGGTTTCTTTGAACAAATGCTTGTGTTCTGGGTAGCTTCACTGCCTCTTCATAGCCCAATTCGTTCACTTCCTCCAGAAGTAGCACTCTGTCATATGGGTGTTTGGCATACTGCAGGAGGAGCAGTGCAGCTTGCATTTACATTTATGTGTAAACCCGCCAGAAAACATTTCTATTCTTACTGGCCCAGATTCCTCCTGCCCATGACTAACCATTGCTGAGCCACAGGAGTTAGCATCACTGCCTTTAAGTGCTGCAGGCCTGTCTCCTCAAAGGTTTATCTCTGCTTTTTTTTAATTAAGTATGAATTTGGGGGCAAGCTACATCCTACTGTCTATTTAGAGAAGAATAAATGCCAGAAATCCTGCTTTGGGCCTGTGAAGTCAGTTCAGAAGAATTCAGAAGAACTGGTCTCAAAGAGCATATTGTATTTTACTTCTCCTCTCAGTCTGAGTTCTTCTAGTATCTGCAAATGGGAGAGAGTTTGCAGTGTCATCTCTGGTGAGCCTGTGTGTGATGTGCTGAGACACTGCTCCCAAGGACTGCTGCAGGCAGCACACCCCTCTCCTGTTTGACTCATTTTGGGTTCTCAGACGTCAGGCTGCCCTAGCAAATGCCTCCCAGCAGCTACAAGAGAGGCACTGGGAAGTGTGCCATGCTGTGCTCTGCCTTGTCAGCGTGGGGAGACAGGAGGTGCAGTGACAGCAGCTCCTCCGTGTGTCTCACTTGGCTCCGACAGTGAAGGCTGCTCTCAGGTTTGCTAACACCCTGGTACTGTGCTTTGCTTGCACTGAGTCCCTGCCTGCCTGGACGTCCTGATGGGTAGGAGGAATGGAGTGGAGAGGAGTCCTTGGAAGAGAAACGGATTTGGACTGTGCTTTTTGTCATGAAACTGTTTGCTAATGACAAGAATACTTTTTTTTAAAAAGTAATTAGGAAAAAAAAAGGCTCTCTACAGCTTTTTCTCATGCTGGATGGTTTTTATGTCAGTCCAAGTCTGCTGTGAGCCACCCTGAGCCACTGCCTGTTGTTGAACTGTGCTTGAGGTTTGCACCTGGGCACTGCCTGGGAATACAAGAGAACCTGCTGCTACCTCCTCCATACTGTCCCTTCTGACTCTCAGCCTCCATTCCTGAACTTCACTATCAACAGTCTCTCTGTGTTACTTATTAGTGCTTGTACTTACTGTGTTATCCTGGTGTGCATAGGTGTCACATGAATCCATCACAGGATAGACAGTCCTCACTTCTGGAACCCACAGTCCAGCTGCTTCTGTCAGGGAAGGTGACCCACAGCTCTAAGGGAGGGTTGATGTTTGAGTTTGGGGGGCGGGTTTCCCTCCTGTTTCAGCACATCTATTTCCATCTTCCCTATCATTGTGTATGGATGCACACACACCTCTGGCATTGCTGTCATCCAAATTTTATCTTCCCACATAATACTTCTGTGGTAAATTTTCTTGGAGCTCTCTAGGAAGCCTAGTTTTATGTAGGAATATCCTATTCTATTGTTCTGATGAGAGATAAATAGCTTGGCAGAAACGTAGGAGGTGTGCAAATGAAAACAGAAGTTTCCAGGTTCTCTAGAAATGAACACAATGTTCTTGCTCTGTTTTGTAAAAACCCAGTTTGCTTTCATTGAAAACACTACGGTTTTGCCTCTGATTTTAATGGGGGCAGGACCAAGGGCTGTGGGGAGCATGGGCAGAACTGTTTTCATCCTGCAGACTTTCAAGCCTAAGGCACCTTGTTCTTCCTGGCTGCAGAACGCTGTGATGACTGGGGTGTGGACACCATGAAGCAGATCCAGATTTATGATGGGGAACCTGCGAAGATCAAATGCCCACTTTTTGAGACCTTCTTGAAGTACAACTATAGCACAGCCCATTCTGCTGGCTTAACCCTGATCTGGTACAGAATTGCACAGGACCGGGATCTGGAGGAGCCCATTAATTATCGTCTTCCGGACAATCACATCAGTAAGGATAAAGACACCCTTTGGTTCTGGCCTGCTCTTCTCAATGACACTGGGAATTACACCTGCATGCTCAGGTAGGTTGTGTGGTGCAGTTTCTGTACGTCTTCAGTGCAATCAAAGGACTTTCGTGGAGGTGGGGAAACGATGCTCTTAGCACCAGATCTTTCTGTAGGGAGACGACCATTTACATAAGCATTAATGGGAAAAGAATGTTACAGTTATAAGACCGCTCAGTACTGAGCCAATTTACATGGCAGTAATGCTTGGAGCCTTGCAGACGTTAATGAGCGTGCCTCTCCTTGCTGCAAGTGTCCGTGAAAATATTATTGCTGAGCCCATGGCAAAATCCACAGGCACTCACCATTAAGAAGTGATCTGCATGTCTAGAGTAAAAATAGCTTCAGATGCAGGGGTAATGTTTTGACTGCATGCTAATTTGGCAAAGATTCATGAGATTCAGACTTCTAGGAAATTAGAAGTGTCTCTAACTGTGGTGCAAAATGAGCATAGCATCTGCTATGCACAAGAGCTCTCTTTGATCTTCCTCACGTTGTCTTTCGTGTGTGTCTTTGACCTTATGATCTGTTTTAGCAGCAGGGGAGTGGATGTTGCTTGTTAGTCATCTTTATAGGTTCTTTTCTGAGCTTGTGTGGCCACCTCTGGTGGGGTTTTCTTTTCCATTTATGAATGAGTCAACTAAGGCTGTAGGTACCTCATCAGCACTATGATGCTCATTATTGCAGATGTGATTGTTATTTCATTCCACTGCTATGGGAGTAAACAAGTTTCAGCTAATCAGCCCTATTCTCATCCACCCTTAGAAACACAACCTACTGCAGCAAAGTTGCATTTCCCTTGGAGGTTGTTCCAAAGGACCAGCACTCTTGTGTGAGCCATTCCATAAAACCCTCTGAGGAGATGTTCTACTTGGAGCACGCCAATCAGAAGATCACATGTCCAGATATTGATGGGTTTTACCCTGCCAGTGTGACACCAACTGTCAAGTGGTACCTGGTAAGAAGGACTTACTTGGGTAGCGGGGGAATGCAGCGGTGTGTGTGAAAAAGCAGCAGCTGGCCTGACAGTCATGGAGCTGCACTTCAGAGTCTCCCCAGTGATGATGCTGTTAATGAAGCTTTACTAATTTCAAGAGCTCTGCTTCCATTGAGTTCATGGATGAAACTGCTCTTGGAAAGGAGTTGAGAGCTAACACTGAAGCTTTTTTGACCAGCGCGCACAAGTGAAAAATACTCCTAGGAGGGATTTAGGTGGCTCAGTTCAGTTACGGGCAGTGTACCTGACCTGCTGTGTGAGCCTCTCACTTCCCTGTAAAGGAAAGTGTCATTAATATTTCCTCTTCTCTAAAAAAACCTGCTAATGAAAATTGCATCCTTTCCAAAATCCTTTGAGGTCAGGAAGTGAAGTTGAACATCAGGCTCTGCAAGGACAGTGGGTGTCCTGTTTGACACAATTCAGCAAACCTCTTTCCTGAAGACTGAGACATCTCTCCCCACCCTCCATACTTTTCTGATGATTAGACTGTCTCCAGCCATTCTCAGGCTCTTGCCTACAGAATTACTGCTCAATTTTATTAAATTTGATCTTACTCTCTCTCTCTAGGTGGATGCCTTTAGTCAGCAGAGAATAAGAAGTCTCAGGGGATGTAAAGTCAGAGTGTTGTGGGAATAAATTCTTTAACAACATCCTATAAAGTGCTTTTGTATTTCTAGATAAAAGACTTCGTATAAATGAATTAAATAATAAGGGAAGTTGTCAACAAATGTATCTGCTGATTTAAAAAAAAATTTAAAAATACCCAAAATAAAAACCCCACTTCTAAAACCCTTCCAGAAGAACTTCCTCTTGTACCAAGAGGAGCCATTTCACTCCAGTAGTTTAAATGCTTTACTTGTATCATTCATTGAAATTCACATCTCGGCAATCAATTAGCAGAATGAAACAAAAAGCCCCTTGGAAGTAATTTTTCAGGCAGCAAGTCATCCCATGCCTAATAAAAATCATTAAAAATGGTATATGACCCCTGTCTTAAACTACCCCATTAGGATATATCTGATTTGGAAATGTACCATTCAAAAATAATCTCTTAGAAAATGTGCACATCTTTGGGTTTTATGACAATCAAGATGTTATCTGCATAACCTCTTTCTGAAAAGAGATCTCTAGCTTGGTGTTTTGGCAGAGTTTTCCTTCCTCGCATGACAGAAAGAGAGGAGTTATTAAGGTTTATGTACTACAGATTCTCGTTTGCTATTTGCAAATTCTGGGGCCTCATCCTCAGCTGAAGTCAGCTAGGAGAGCTTGATTAGTCCCAAAAGATGGACCTCAACGGGGTACATGTCCTTTAGTCTTAGTATCCATTTGTGAATACGTCATCATTTTCTTGTCACTTTTTACTTTTATTCTTTACTCTGCGGAGCTGCTCACTTTGATTGCCAAGGTACTTCTGGATCAAAGATATCTCTTTTATAAAATTGTCTGTGTTTAAAGTGGGATAAAGCTATTAGGGTGATCTGCTTCATCACTTCATTTTCAAAGTGAACATAGCAGTCTATATTCCAGCATGCGCAAAGTTCATGGTACTTGGGTCTGACCTACATCATGATCCCAAGTGTCATATTAATAGTTTAAAATCAGATCTTTGTAGTAATATTTAAGCCAATATCTGTACTTTTGAATCCCAAACTCAAGCATTTTTCTGCCTGACTCCAGAACTGCAACTCAGTGGATGGCTTCTATGAGAGATATCCCCAAGGGCCCAGGCTTGTCATTGGCATTGTCCGCAGTGCATATAAAGGCAATTACACTTGTATTGTGACATTCAAGGACCATGGAAGAACCTATAATCTCACCAGAACCATAAAGATGAAGGTGGTGGGTAAGAATGACTTCAAAATGTGTAAAATGCATGTGGATAACTGCAGAAGTGGTAAAAACAGCTGGAAGAGTTTGTTGCAGGATCAGTTTGTGGGTATATTCAATCTGCGTTACCCAACTGACCTGGTGTATTTTTTCTTGCTGGGGTCAGACTTGTGTGACTGCCCAGAACATGTTGCAGTAGAGGTCTCACCCACCACCATGTCAAATACCCCAGACACAGAGAGTGGCCAGGCTCAGGCTGGTGAGGTTCAGCCCATGAGATGGCCAGGGGTACCCTCTGCTGGCATGTGAATGCATAACCCTGGCACTCCTGCTCATGGTCTCCTGTGCCCTTTGCTCATCACTGTTTGTGGGATTGTCGCTGTATAGCCAACTTGTCTTGATCTTCTTGGAATCTCAAAGCCCTTTGTGCTGGTGTTGAGACTGTTAATGAGCCAGGCAGAGCTCCAGGTACCCACTGCTTGGACACGTCTGTCCCACACCTACCAGGGAATTCTAGAGTTAGAAACCTAGTGAGCTGTAGGATACATTCTGAGTTCCATGGAAACAGCTGTTTTAAGGGTTGAAATAAATATTTGTGACAGGAAGTGATGTTTGTATTCTGTTTTTTAGGAGCAGCAGTAAAAAGAAACTGGTGCAGGTTATGCCATGTGGGAGGTGAGAAGGTTATGGAGCTCTTCGGATGTGAGAGGCCCAAACTAGCTTACCTAAACTTTGCAGGAGCCTCAAAATCTGGATCTGGCCCTGAGTTTGGGGACTAGGATTAGATTTGTGTGTGCATGGATCTCTGCAGCAGGAAGGCATCATGAGTTAGACTGGGGAATGTGCAGTGCAGTGCGAGGGCATTGGGAGTGAGGCTGCAAGGATTCCAGGTTTTCATGAAGTGTGGGTCCCCATGGGGGCTCTCTGTTGTCTCCTGCAGGATCTCCGAACAAGGCCTTGCCACCACAGTTCACCTCTCCAAATGAGAAAGTTGTGTACGAACTGGAAGCAGGTAAAGTCCAACACTCGCAGCCTGCCAGTGGGACAGGGAGACCCAGCCAGGCACAAAGCTCTCCCCTGCCGCTGCATCCCCGGTGCTTTCCCTTGCGGAGCACACGAGCTGCCACGAGTTGCCTGGTAGACAGTGTGGGATGCCAGTTCTGGATGCCAGAATAGGAGATCACAGCTTTAAAAGTTGATTTTTTGCAAGCACAAATAAAGACAGATATTCAGTTGCAGAGATACAGAAGTGCAGCTGCAGGAGTAGATGAAATGGGGACACTCAGGTGCTTAGGAGAATTCCTGTAGGACCTTGTCTCAGCCCTGGCCCTGGCTGTGGTTTGCTCCCATCCTCCCTCATTCACCCCTGGAGTGGCTTCAGCCTCCTAGCCGATTCTTGCTCATCTCTCCCTTTTTTTGGCTGATGACTTCCTAGTTAATGACAGCTCTCCTTCTGCTGACCTCGCAGCATTGGGTAATGGAGTACCACACCCTTTCCCTCACCCCTTTCCCCACACCATCAGTTTTGCCTAATAGCTTTTTGGAGCAATTCCCTATATCAAATGGATTGTGTCCCATTACATTGCTGTAATAAACGTGGTGCCAGTGATGATGATTAGCACCAGAGTCTTCACTTTAAAGAACAGCTCTTTTGGCTCAGAAGGTCAGATTTCATCCATAGTCCTCTATAAGATAAAATCACTTACAGGCTGATCACAAAGATATTCACACTCCCAAGTGTGATTTTGAGCAGAAGTCAAATTCGAGAAATAGTTGCAAACCAAAATGCTTTTGTGGAGCTTGATCCTTCACTTTATGGCATCTGTCCCCTGTGCAGTGGGTTTGATTAACACTGCCCAACTTTCCAAGGATGTGGTTGGCACGGAGCATGTCCCTTTGGATGGGTCACTTGGTGCAGTCAAGGAGAATTTGTAACACATTTGAGAAGGCAGGATATTTTTTTCTATTTATCTGTCTGTCACAAATCATCATGTCCAGGGATGTTAAGCTGTTATTACGGTTTATGTCAGAAAGTGGATGTTGGCCTCATTCCTTCCTGTAGGAAGGCAGAGCTAAGGCTGGTTGGATTGTGGACAGCACAAAAGTAAGCCTGGTGCTGTTCCTGCTCTGCAATACCTTTTTTTCGAGGAGATGATGGTCCTTTCTTTCAGGTGATGACCTTATCCTGCCCTGTGAGGTTTTCTTCACATTCCTGAAGGACTCCCGGACTGAGGTATGGTGGGCCATAGATGGGAAAAACACAGATGACATCTCGGACCCCAAGATAAAAGTCACACAAAGGTAACATGGAACATGAACCTTCATTTGTATGTCTGGGTCCTGTGTGGGTGCAGACATGTGACAATCCTAATGGAGTGTGTAGCCTCCCTGTTAATCAGAAGCCTCTGTGTCTGCGCCATGCTGTGATGGGCACCAGGAGCTCCAAGGAGGAGACCTCCAGACCTGGACAGTGTGATATCTTACAGATGGATTTGAGGGAGCTTTGTTAACCAGTTCACATCATCATTTGTTCAGGTCCTGGTAGTGATGCCAATAGCTGGTACTGTTGTGGGACTCATAAAACAGGGGCAGACAATTCTGTTTAGAGGAGTGTTCCCAAATAGCATAAGGGATAAAAGTGTTTCAGAAAAACAGAGGCTGAAAACAAAAATGTAATATTAAACATTGTATTGATTAGGAAGAACAGAGATTCAGTCACATGAAGAATCCAAATGAGGATCAAAGTCCCATTTGCTGGATGCTGAATTGCAAGTGGAAGGCACTCACTGCCCCAGTTGATTTGCAAACCAAGTAGAAAAAGGAAAGCCAAAAGGAAATACCGTATCCCCATTTTGCAGATGGTCAATTCAGGCAGAGAGAGACAAAATGACTCATCCAGGACTGCATAGGGAATGTGACGTGAGCTCTGAATCTTGAGTTCATGAGATCTTGTTTATAGGCAAGAACTTCCATTTCCTCTAAAAGGCAATGTGGCACAGCTGCAAGGAGAAAATTATGAGTGGTAAAATAAATATTAAGGAAAATCAGATAAAGGAATAGCTGCAGCTGTATTAAAATCTGAAGTGTATATTGATTTATAAATATCAGTTTATGTGTTTTGGTCTTTTTAAGGAAAGAGGTTATATCAGGGAAAGGAGTATCTGTCACTAAAAACTTGCTGCACTTTCACATGTGTAATGCTCTACTTTTTCTCTTACAGTGAAATTACTAGAGATTTTGAAGACAAAACTCTGATAAGGACTCTAACAGTTGCAAAAGCCACAGCAGAGGACCTGAAGCGGAATTACACTTGCTATGCCAGGAATGCCAAAGGCGAGGAGCACAGCCAGGCCGTGGTGCGCATGAAAGGTACGGCACCTGCAGAGCAGGGCTGTGCAGGGACGGGGGCTCAGGGGCGCTCTTGCTCCTGCCTTGAGCCTTGCCCTGCAAAAAAGTAAGGGAGAAAAGAGTTCCATCAGGCCTTTTTGTCTAACACAGCCTGTTCTGTGGGCACTGCTGCATTATTGCTGTCATACTGCACCTCTTCCTGGAGGCAAGGGAACAAAGGGCCCTTCCCTGGGCAAATGCCTGGGGAGAGAGAGGGGTGGACAGATCTGTTGTCCTCTCCCCATCCACATACCACAACTGAAGCAGAGCTGAGGGGACAGGCTGCTTGAAATTATTTCATGTTACTTGGTTGTGTGAGGGTTTTGCATGACACAACAGCTACCAGTTGGCACCCTGCAGAAAACAGACTGCACTTGCTGGCATTTCTCAGGGAGCGAGACAGTCACACCACGATGCTCTGTGGTTTTACTCCTTGCTGTCATGATGTTGCAGTCTAGACACAGCCACCTCAGCATGGGTGGTATAGACTGATTCATCTCTCTGTGTGGGTTTTTCCTACATCTTTCTTTCATAAAGGATTTTGTTCTTGTTTCCCAGACCCACCTCCTAGTAATAAAAGCTATGTGAGGCTTTCTGATTAAGGTGGATTTTTCTGCCTCCTTATCAACCTCATCTAGAGCTTCAGCACCTGCTTTTACTGTAAGTCAGACCTCCCCTCTCCCATAAGAAATGCTGCCATGCCTTGTGTAGCTCGTATCAGACACCTTCTTCCCTCTACTCTGCGTTATAAGCACGGGAAGGCTCATGGGGGTCTTTACTGGAAGATCTTTTTCTTCTTGGTACTTGTCCTCCTTCTTTTTAAGTCTCATTCCTTTGAGACAAACCTTTTCTGGATTGTTAGGAGGGAACAACAGACCAAACATTGAACTGAGTAAGGCTGAAACCATCTGCCAGTGTGTTCGTACTCCATATATAATTCTACTGGGGTGATAATATTTGTACATGTAGCAGTAGTGAATCTGAAATACTGAGATTCTTTCTCTGTGTAAATACAGTGCCTAAATACTGTTTTCTAACGAACTGATCCTCTCACTTCCTCCCCTTGTCTGTTCTTGGTTAGTTGACTGAGTTTGCTCTGAGCAGACATGGTTACCCACCACTCCTTCTTACTGTTCTGTTCCACAGCAAAATCCAAGAACTATCCCTAGATGCTGCTGGCAGGGCAACCTTAAGCTAAGCTCATTGCAGCCCATCCCACTGCACATCCCATAGGAGTATCAGGCATGCCAGAACCTAACCCCTCAGCACCTGGCTTCCAGTTTTTAGCAAGTGGCTCTATATGTCGGCTCTAACTCTTTCATTACATTAGGTCATATACATTTCTTGCTTTTTCCTGGATGATTTCCCTCTCCTTCTCATGTACTTCTGCTGCTCATCACCTAATGAACAGTGATAAATTCCTTCCATTTTCGATTTTGTAATTCAGTTTTATTAGAAACTTATTAAATATTGGAAATGTGGTGGTGTTTCCACTCCCTGTTGTTCTTTTATTGTGCAGTTTGCCAGTGTGCACATCAACTACCAACAGAGTTGCCCAGGGATACAGTTAGAAATTTTCTGTCCTTAGGACAAAGAAACAGCAGTGGTATGACAGACAGTGTGTGAGTTGGAGGGGGCTTGCGATGCTCTGACTTGATGCCCACAGGTTGTCCTGTTTGTTTGCAAGCATTTCAGCTTTTCTGTAAGGAACTCTTAATTCTTCTTTCATGGTAGAAAACAGTCAGGCCATGGCTAGTTATATCCTGGGTGTCAATCTGGGACAAGCCACAAGACCTGTGTCCGTTTGATAGGGAAGGAGAATGGTAACCATGGCCTTTATTCTGCTGCACATGCTTTATCTGGATGTCTTAGAAGTCAGAGCAGTTATGTGTGAGAAAGAAACAAGCCTGAC
>VYZQ01033858.1:12098-26519 GCA_013400655.1 Mystacornis crossleyi | reverse complement strand
TGTAGGTGTTCAGGATATGTGCAGTGCTAGGAGGCAACAGCTTATTAAAAGTTAACTGGAAAATGAAACAGCCTTAGCATTGTATATTGGAAATCAAAATAATGCATTCTCAGGAAGATTCGACACTGATAGCATGAAGTGGATGTGCTCCATGATAGCGAAAAATAAATATCTCTAATTTTTTAATTAGTAATAATTTTTTTTCTATCTTTGGCTTCTTTTCAACCAATCCAGTCTTATTGTTATAACTGCCTGCACCACTGGCTTAGCCTCTGTAACTGCTTTTCAAGAACACCCATAATTTTAGTACAGTCTTTGCAAATGTATGAAGTGGGTGGCTAATGAGCTCTGTTTTGCTGGTCTGTTAGTTTGCACATCGAGGATATTTGCTCTCTACTAATCTGAATTTAGACCCTGTGTTACCAAGTTTCGCTCTCCATCCACAGCTACAAACAACACAGTGGAGCAAGTCCATGCTGGTTCTCATGCTGCCAGGCGTTCTGACTACGGTTCACATACTGCAAGCATTTTAATTCTTCCCACAGGTCAGTTAGAAACAGCCATAGATATCCTTTTCCATGGGTTGTATGAACCTTTGAAGAGACATTTATATACCATAAATTGTACATGTGATTTGAAGAGCACAGTGATTTGCAGCGTCCTCCCACACAGGTTTAGTCCATGTTATTAACTACTTACACCGTGAGCATGTATCACAGAGCAATGGGCTTAAGGCTGACACAAGGCTATCAATAATCTTGGCAAAACAGACAGTATTGCCAGCTGTGCATACACATTCCTCAGCAAGAACTCAATACTGCTTCCACTGGAGTAACTCCTGTGGTTAATAGTGGCAGTAGACTACTTTAGAGCACTCTGTGCCCTACAAGGTGTGAAACAACTCTTGGCTGATATCTCTCCTGCTCGAACATCTTGCTAACTTGCTGATACTTTTAGCCTGAGCCACCCAGTCTAGTTCTTTTCAGAATCAAGCCCAGCTTCCACACCTCTTGTTCCAGTCCTGCCATTCTTCTAGCGCTCAGAAAACAGACTACAATACTTCTCTAGCTTATCCCTCTTGAGGACACTACACTAATATAAAGCCATCCAGTGTCAGCTTATCTTCTTTTCTTGGTTTTGAAGTGTTGACAGCACTCTGCAGTGAAACGCGTTCAAAGACCCTGCAAGCCTTTGTCTTGGAAATAAGCATTTGCTTCCATGTAAAAAAATGTCAGTCCACACAATCTTATGGCTGTTTTTTTCCCCCAGAAGTGTGAAATGAGGGAGGGACAGGGAAGCTCCCAGTAGAAGCTTCAAAGAGTGAGGGTGGAGAGCACATTTGGTGGTGTTGAAAAACTGGTTGCAGTGCTAATTAGAGATTTTCTGTGGAGACAAGGAGGTGGGCAGAAAAAAAAGGGGATCTATATGTTCATAAAATGTTTTAGTATTTATTGTNAAGGTGATCTATATGTGCATAAAATGTTTTAGTATTTATTGTAAGCATAAATAATCATTCATATTTTCTGTGCAGTTATTTCTTATCAGACAATTGCTGGTATTCAAAACACTGGATTAGAACTGGCAGGTTGGAACTGTCATACTTTCTTAGTTTCCACTGAGATTTATTTCTTCCAACAAGTAAAATGAAACTAGACTGTGCTTCAAAATATTACTTTCCCTTTGTTACAAAACAATTTTTTAAAGCAAATGGTATTTTCTTAATTAATTATTTATTAATGTTTTACCTGAAAATGAAATTGTGTGACCACCTTTTTGTGATGTGATTTAAAAATGCAAAATAACTACACACTAAGGAGTTATCAAAGGCAAAATTTGAAGTTTTATAAAAATAAAGGGAAAGTAAAGAGTGTTGATTCTTGCTTCTTGTTAAAGCATTCCAAACGTAATCCAGATAGCTCACAGGTCACATTTTCTGGTGTCAGATGACAGCTAATGAAGTTCATGTTTTCTGAGTGAAAAAAGGTTGAAGAAAAAAGCATGTTTCTTTTTCACTGGTAAAGCTTTACTTTGAGTTTACAAAACCTTTCTGTCTCCCAGAGAAAGACATATTTCTTAGTGTGTTTCCCATTTTATGTACTGTGAGAGAGAGCCACACACCATTTACATTTAATAGAGGTTGTCACATTTATTTTTCCATTGAAAATATAAGGTTTTCAGAGAAGAAACCCAAAACCCATGGGGTTTTCAACAGAGCCCAATGCATTTTCTCTGAGATCCTACATGGTTTATATCGAATTTCCTCCAAAACCAGTTTCTGGTTTTGTTTTTTTATTTTTTGGTAACAATGTTAGTCAGTTAAAATTTTGACCTGAAAAGCTTTTTAACCAGGTATTTTTATATCATCTATGCTATTATTTTTTCTGCTCCACCTACAGAGTCTGGTTATTTGTCTCAAAACTCATATTTTTTAGTTAATTTTGTATTCTCAAATTGCAGCTTATTTGGATTCCACACAGATACTCTTCTAACTAATTCAAAGCCATACATCCAAGACACATGAAAAATACCTTTGATAGGAAGCCCAATAAAATGCATTTTAAATTGTAAAGATAGCAGCAGTTAGTACTTTTTTTTCAATAGGAGCATCTGCTAGAAGCCAAATTTATAGCTTATCCCCATAGTGCTCATCAAAGAAGTACAATGGTCAAGTAGCAAGTTTTCAAGACTCCAAGTTTCCTAAAGGCTGTTGACAGCATCTTTTGTTATCCCTTCAGATATCATGTTGCTGGATACCTATGAATACCACAACAGAATCAGGGGAAGATATACCAAAGTTTTCAAGAAGAAAAAGGGTAAGAACCACAGCAGAATTGTCAAAACAGCAGAACTTCAGGATTTTTAATAGAAAGACATAAAGATTAACGCAGTAAACACAGAAATTCATTTGAATAGAAGCAATGTAATTACCAGGTTTTTGTTTCCCCAAATAAAATTACATTTAAGAGCATGTGAAATGTTTTTCTCTTCTCCTAGGAAAATGGTGTGAGCACAGTTTTAATATTTATGTGTTTTTCCTTATGAAAATCCATGAACAAAGGACTTCACCACTCTAAAGGTTACACGGAATTTCAACAATAGGTTTAGTTGATTTGAATAGCCTTTTGGCATGTTGATTTATGCTATAAGAGTGGCCAAGGGCTTTAACAGTTTAAACAGGATAATGGAGTAGAGAAAGCATGCTGAGCAAATGCATTCCAAGATTTAAGGACTTAAAATGTCTGAATTAAACTAAACTGACATGTATTCATTCTTAGCAAATTTGATGTAATTATATCGGGAATGTCTGAAACAAGCCCGAGATCACCTGCCAGCTGATCTGAGGGGGATACTGGTTCCCATTATAGGAACTACATTTCAAGCTGTTGGCCACATACCTAGACATTAAGCAAATGCTGCAATATCTCAGTTAGTATAAAAACATTATAGAACTAAGGCCACTTCAGCTTTGGCCAATCTTATTTGAAGATATAGAGGGAAATATAATTAAAAAAACCCCAAACGACGTCATCCAAAGTAACATTAAAAATATATTAGTGAATTGATCTATAATCAGTACAATAGGATGGAAAAATCATACACTAGAAAGTAAATCACTTAAATATCTGAGGTCTCAGAATTCTGAGAGAAGGATGATTAGTCTAATGGATAAATAGAAATGGCTATAAAATCAATTAATTTCTATTTTAATAAGCATTTTATTGTGGTCTAACTTAAACAATCTGTGAAGTTCAATAAAACTCAATTAAATCTGGGTCATCCAGAGAGCTATTTCTCTTCACCGTCTCATACCATGTCCTCTCTTAACATTCTCCATCACCTCTGTTGTTTTCAGGTAAATTCGTTGATTGCCAAAATTCTTTTCCCTGCAGTGTGCTTCAGCAACCACCCCAGAAGGGTTTCAGATCTGGTGTAACAAGATGTTTCACTCCTCTCTTCTGACACAGGACCTGGGGGACATGCTAACATTTATAATCCAGAGGGTAACCCAAGATACTTTAGGGACATCTTTTCAGGAAATTAGTAGGAATTTCTGAGGTTTCTCAATACAATCCACATTTCCTTTTTTCTTTTAATTGCACATGACTCACAGCTGTATGATCTATATGATAATCTGTGACATGCTACCTATGCATGGATTGTTTGTTTCTACTCCTCTTCCTATGATCCCTGGCTGTTTCAATGGAAGCCGAGATTCCCTGGTATTTAACAGATTTGATTTATTCCTCTGTAATGTATACAGTTCTACATCTAAATTGTTCCAGTTTTTGAGGATGGGAGCTGTAAATTGCTGAGAATATGCATATGATGCAGGTTTTGGCAGCAAGGACACTGAAAAATATTCTTATGTTTGACATTTCCAATATTAGACACCTAAATCCTCAGTTAGACTCTGAAGTATATGGTCTGTTTGTCAAGTAGCTGATGTTCTAGCTGACATCAATCCACGCTGCAGGTGAAAAAGCACTTGAGACATTGGAATCTCTAAATATAAAGGGACAAAAATAAAGAGTAAATAAAGGTGCATTTTTAATTAGTACAGAACATTGTAGTTAGCACTAATAAAAAGGGAAAAAATGCATATTTTTTAAATTAAGCAGTTAAATTTTCGACTTTTATGAGGATGCATCTCTTCTGACTTTATTCACTATGAAAGCCTGGTTGACAGGCCACATCTGGAATATACATCTACATCTAGGCAAACCTGATATATGAAGAAAGAATTTGGTACTGTACCTGCAATAGGTGAGATAAAGTCTTATGATTGGGTGGTGAGATAAAAACAAATTCCAAATCCCTACCATTTACTGCATGAGTCTTGAGAAGATTGGAACAGATGAACCCTCAGACTTAAAAATATCATTAATAAAATATCAATACGGAACCTCCTAGCAATTTAATTTTCTCTGTTTTCACAGGCATTTTTTGTTTGCTTGTCTGGTTGGTTGGTTTGTTGGTTGTTTTTTTGGTGTAAAATACCTCACAGTGTCCACAACCTTGCATTTATACAATTAATGGCTTTCTCTTAACCAGCCAGGAAACTGTGACAGCTCCACTTGGTGTCTTCTGGGTCCTGCTTGGTCAGGGATCCCAACCAGAATCTCCCTTCCACGGTAGTCCCATTTCTCAGAAGATATTCCGACTAGTACTCCTCATAACTCACTAACCTTCAGACTTGGACAGCTTTGTTCTTTGCAAGAAGTATTTTACTTTATTTATTTATGCATGGAATGTGACATTTTGGTTCAAGATGAACCTGGGTCACATCACACCTTTCTGATAAAGTATCAAACCTGTTCTGAGCAGCTTTCCTGCGCACCTACTGGCCAGTGTCAGGGATTAGGTGGGTGCATGGGGCTAAGTGGGATTGATGTGGTTGTCCTTATTTTCTTGGCTGGCAGAGTGACTGAGGAGAAGAGTTTGCACAAATCCATTAGGGCACGCATGTGCATCTTTGCGGGAAACAACAAATGCAGTAAGAATTTCTTCTAATCTTCATTACAAGCTCACTTATATATGTAAAAAGCTGCAGTTTATATCATTGCCTCTTTCTCAGACATTTAGGCAACTAACCTGGTGGATTCAAGTTGGATTATAACAGCTCCCTTTAGATAATTCAGAGTACTGCAAGTGTTGCACGAGAGAAATCCAGCAGAGCTGAATGGCCAATATGTTGTTATTCAGACTCGGAATGCAGCCCTAACCATCCATTTTTTTACTTCTAGCTCCTCTAGTATTAAGCATATCTTCTGCAGCCGTTGTCAACACATCTTCTAATACCCTTTAAGTTAAGAAGTATATCTATATATATCTGCATATATAGGGGTTTTATTTCCTTTTGCCATGACCACATATGTCTTATTTAGAGAAACATTTTTTCTTGTTTTGTGCTTTACCAATTCCCACATACCATTTTCCTGCTTTATGCTTTTGAATAGCAACAAGACCTGGAAAGAATCTCACACTGTGTTACATTTTCAGAACAGTTTTGCTACTTTGAATGTAAATTTTGTAGGTGCAAGGAGCACTGACAGAGCTGCTGTACAAATTGGAAAGCTTTAAGTAGGTGCAAATTAATTCACTTTGTTCTAACATAAACCTGGTGGAGAGCTCTCCTTACAGCCAATCTGCATGAGATGGAGCAGCTTCCATCCAAGCAGAGACAAGTGCTTGTGCTGAGTTTTTGAGGGTGAGTTCTGCTCAGGACCCTCTTAATTCTGATAAGAAAATACAGAAGTACATTCAGAAGTACTGATGGGTTCGGGGAATCTAAGTCTTCTAAAGACAAGTCCTGTAACTCTTGAGAAAAATTTGGTTTGGTTCTCTTTTTCTGTATTATAGAAACAATATGTATGTGCACATCAGGGATAAAAGTAATGTGAAAAAATCCTAAAATTGGAAGTTATTTACACTGAACTCTTTTAAATTGAAAACCAGCTATATGTCTCTGATATGGGTTGGAAATATGTCTATTTTCATGATGTTGCTTGATTTGTTAATCCTGAGAAATGCAAAAAAAAAAAAATTGCCTTGAGTACTTCATTCCAAATGAGTAAAATAAATGTCCTGAATTTCTGAAGTCCTTACTTACAGATTTATAGTTGTCAAACAACTCTATTTTAATGAGTTTTTTTAAAATGTGTTATTTCTGTTCTACTGATATGTTCCAAAGTCCTTTCCAATCTCTCCTCCTCTTTTGCATTTTCTTCATTCCTCTCCTATTTGCTAGTTGTTTACTGTTTGTTTCCCTCTAATATCTCCTTTATTTTCATTTTGGTGGCTATATCTTATTCTCCCTTTACTCTAGAGATGGGTTTCTTTATGCTTTCAGAGAAAAGCCATGGAGTATCTGCCCCTCCCTTAAAACACACGCACACACATGGACATGCTCAAATCCACTGGGTGCTAAGCTTGCTGCAGCTCCTCCACCACTGCTCTTCTTTGCCTAATACAATACTGGCTTTTTTTTTTCCCTATTCAGCTCTCTGTACAGAAATCAATGTTCTGCTACACTGAGTGGAGTGACAGTAATGCAGGAGATGCCAGCCCAACAGCATGATGCAAAAAGGACTGTTCTCCAAAAATTCCTCTCTGCTAAAAAAGAAGGAGGATGAAGCCACACTTTGTTTCCTCCATGGATAGAGTGGCAACACCATTTTTTTTCCTGCCTCCTCTGCCTTCTCTCCTCCCGCCTCACGCACCTCCAAATCCAGAACTGAATACCTTAGGCTTACAGGATACTAGTTCAAAAGAAGGAATTACAAACTGTTCCTCTTTTATTATATCATAATCTGATACAAGAACCCAAAATATAAATGCCGTTGCACTCTTAAAGGTAAAGAGAGGCCAGCAAAATCTTTGTGGGGGATTAGTGTTTTGCTCCCTCAGATTAGGAGATATTAAAAAAACCCCCAAAAACTATTGAATCCTTGACAGTATTTCCCTGAGTTAATCTCCTGTAGTGGCTGTTGGTATTTGCAGTGTCTACCAATGTCGGTCACTTCTGGTTATGCCACGCAATCGGATATATTGTGGAGCAACCCACACACTGACCATGCAGGAGAGTAAAATTATGCTCCAGTGCTAGAAAAGGGGTGACAGTGGACTTCATTTTCATCTGGTCAGGGTTGAGAAATGATATAGAGAGGTTCAATATGCTTCCAGTGAATTCAATATATTTGTCTTCACAAATTATCCTTCAGTAGTTCCTGCTTTTTATTTCTTGGTGGCTTTTTTCCCATCATTATTCAACGTCTGATATTTTTCCCCTTTTGAAATAAAACATAAAGAGTAAAATCGCTGTTTTCTGGGCTGTTTGTATGGGCATTGTTGATATTGAAAATCTGAGGCTGTTTTGATTCATTTTTCATGCTGAAGTATCCTTGGATTTGTTTCCTGATGGAGTGAATAAAACTACTGGGCTCAGACTCAGTGCTGGGGCGTGTAGCTGGAATTGCATTGAGGAGACCAGTCAGGAGTGTGTTTAGACAATCACAGGCTCTGACCTGCAGAATTAAGGTTTTCAGAGCCTAGCGGATTTTCAAATGGCTTCTGTTAGAAAATTGGCTGAGTATTATGTGGGGATGGGTAAAGGGAGATTTTGTTTTGCTTATTGAAGTGGTTCAACTAACCCTATGCAAGACTAGCGCTTCACAGTCGGCTGTTCTCTCCCAGCTTTTCAATAAATATATTTCATTTGAGAAAATGAAAGACAGTAGATAAAGTAGACACTCTTAGAGGCTCACTGGCAAATCATTTAAGGCACAGGAAGGTTAGACAGCTACCTGTGGTACATTTTTTTGCTAATGTGACCCACTGAACTATTTCAAAGCGATCTGTAACATGGAAATTTGATCTGAAAATATTTACCACTGGGGTTATTTTTTTCTTAGAACTATACTTGCTTCAATAGTACTTTAACATAGACAAATACAGAACTCCACTTGTACCAGGAAAATATAGAAATTCAGGATGNAGTCAGCCCAGCTACGTATTCTAGTTCCTGCATCTCAGGAACTAGAGTCTGCCCTCTGGCATAAGGTCCTTCACGTTCCAGTTAGATATGAGCCTACCTAAAATCAAGATCCGAAACCTCTTTTCTGCTCAGATTCAGCACCCGCCTCTGAGCGCGCAGCTGCTGACAGCGCGGAGGCTGGTGGTGGCCCCGTGCCCTGCACTGCTGTCGCCTCCCCAGAGGGGACAGCATCGCCGAACCATTTGGGAACACACACGGATAAAATGAACAATATCGGACTCCCAACAACCTTGTGTACTGCTGAGGGTTATTAATCTTTAAGCGGGGTCTGGTTTCAGTGCTCCGAGCGCACACGCCAGCTGTGCCAGCGCCAGCCGGGAGCGGAGAGGGGCGGGAGCCCGGTGGCCGTGGGGGCAGTGCCGCCCTCGCCCGCGCGATGGCAGCATGTCTGAGCCATGTCTGAGCCACGGCTGAGCCATGACGCCTGAGCGATGTGTGAGCGATGATGGCTGAGTGTGTGAGCGGTGTCTGAGCGGTGTCTGAGCGATGTCCGAGCGATGCGGCCGGCGGGCCGGAGCACGGGCGGCACCGTGCCCCCGCCAGGCTCGGCCTGGGCGGCAGGGGCCGGGCAGAACGGCGGGAGCGCGGGCCCTGGCCTAAGGACAAGCTGCTTTGCTCTGCCCAGCTCCGAAGTCTGGTATCTGGCTCCGGCCCCGGGGCACGGCTGCCTTCTGGGGCCTTTGGGGAACTGCACCGAGTGTGTGCCGCCACCTCCCGAGGGCCCCCTTCGTGCACAGTTTCGCTGCTGCGGTTCCCATCTAAAGCGTCTGCTGCCCGTGGAAAGGGCGGAGGGACGGGGTCAGCTATTCCGGAATTGGCCCATTCCCAAACAGAACTTGTTAATTTCTTTCCAAGATGGGAACTGGGAGGGGAAAGCAGGATCGCAGAGCATTGCAAGGCGGGGATCTTTCCAGACCTGCAACTGCAAGTTAAGCTTTGAGAGATAATGCATGATTCTCCTGACCCATTCTGCATCTCTGGGCTTTTTCTTACCTGACGACTCTTACAGAGCTCCAGTTATGAAATGCCTGAAGTACATCTGTCCCCGATGACTTCACAGTTATCTGCAGTTTCTTTTGAAATTAGAAGTGCACAGATACTCTTTTAAAAAGTGATCTATTATTTTTCAACTTTTTTCCTGCTCAAGTTTGCAAGACCAAAGGTGTTTTTACTGAGTTGATGTACAGGGCTTTCATGATACTGAAGTAATTTATGAAGATGGAACTGAACTAAAGTCTTTTATACCAGTCTTGAAGAGTATACCAAACTGCCTTTGCTGGAATACAGTTTTATGATGTGCGATAAAATACTCTATAACCTATTTGATAGAGTGGAAAAATAAATTTTCTTCAGCATGGCCTTTATGTTGCTACAATGTACCATTTTGTGTATTATCTGACTCCTTATGCTTCACATTCAGCAAGGGACTACTCCTTTTGCAGAGCTCTGCTATACCTGCACACAGATATTTTGAACATGGTTGGGGAAACAAGTTGCAAATAGTAAACTACTGTTGCTATTTATAATGTCTAAACTTAGAAATCATCAAGAAAGAAAGATAACCTACACAAACTCCCTGTGTTTGTCTGAAGTAATCTCGATGAAGAAAATTGGATATCTGAAGAAACTGTTATAAGGATGTGCAAATAAGCTTTTGCTTAGAGTCTTGATTTTGAAAGTCTGTTTTTAAAATAAGGTTCAAAGCAAAGGCTTGACACAGGCAGCAGTTGCACAATGGATTCAGAGAACCCAAATATATATATATATTTTTTTACCAAAGACCTGAAGATATGATATTTGACTCAATATTACTGAGACTGAACACTATGGGAGCATTTTAGGAGAAAGCAGTGAATTGTTTTGCCTTTTGTCTCTGACCATGTCTGGATTTTATACATAATCACCAATGCAAAGTTTGGAACAAGGGCATGAATACCACATCTCCCAGTTTGTTGTTGTTATTTTGATTTTAATAGGGCCAATGAATAATGGGGAGGCTTCTGCTAAATGAATAGCTCTGAGAAAGGAAGAAACCCTCTTTCAACAGCCTCTTGGTTTAGGTATTCCATTCAGGAATATGAAATCCATGTTCAAATTCATTTACGAGGAGATTCAAATTTCCTTTCTGACATCCTGAGAGACTCAAAGACATCAGACTCTTGTTTAGGAGGAAGTCAGGACCCTTACCTCTTTGACTTTTGGCCAAGACACAAACATTTGGTTTTTTGGCTATTTCACAGGTTTAAAATTACTTTACAAAATTTTGAAGCAGAAATCACAAGAATGACACAATATTAAATATCCTATAGAAAATGACTGACAGGTTAAAGACTTTGGCCTAGAGTTCCCTAATCTTAGTAAACAGGACTTTCATGGCTAGTAGATAAATTCTGAAGCTTCAGGGTTGCTCCCAGGTGTGCCACTGTTGCCTTCATATATTATGCCCTAAATAGTTCTTTCATCTTCTCTGTGCCTTAATATTTCTCTTGGAAAAGCGAATCTAATGTTTCTGATCCCCTTGTTATTATTTTGTTTTCTAATAAATGAAGAGAGTATTTATTATTATAAATCATTACAGACGGGTTATTTTAGCAGTCTCCAAAGTAGGGGTAGCTTCAACCAGAATGAAAACAAATTTTTTCTCTTTCCCTAAATGAATAGAAATATTCAGTATGACGGTGACAGGACATACAGAAATTAAACTTTGCTTTTTTTTCTCTAGTATTATAAATCCAAAGATATTAATGATCTTGGCCCAGCATGTCTCGCTGAGAATTAGTGACTGGATGAAAACACTTCCCCAAAAGGGATAGTGATTAATTCTCAGTAAAATTCACTAGAGATCAATCAGTCTAACAAAACCATTCAATAATATTGTGGAAGAATTTGAAAAGAAATCATTTATTAATCTGAAAGTTTTTTTTTTTTAAAGTAACAGACTTGCAAAAAGAATCATATGTTGAGTAACATATACTGTTTAATTAGAAACTATGTAAATATGTACCTCAAGGGACATTATGATTATCAGCTTTCCTCTGTGTAATGAGAACGTAATATAATATTATTGCATTCAAGTTGTGTGGAACATGGGACAAGAGCATCTGTGACTACACAGTAAGCAATAGAATAAAGCAGTGAGCTTTGTGGTATTGCCTAGAGTGTAATCATGGAAGGATAGGCATCATGGTTTACCTTTTATGAATAAAAGGATGACCCTTTCCTTAACAGTTTTTCATTTCTGCTGTAAATTGTCCCTGGCCTTAAAGTCCCAAAGCTGGCCTTCTGCGTGACAGTGAAAATTACTCTGTGGGGAAAACTTAATTTTTTATCATATTAATCTCTGCAATCTACTTGGGCTTCTGAAGGTTTAAAATTCACTGAAGAGAGTATAGCTAGAACTAACCAATATGTTTGTGAGGTCTGTCTTTGTGCTGACCACAGTTCAATATGTTATACATATTGAACATTGGACATACATATACATATTGGACATACATGCATGCATATGTATTACATGTTGGTTGTTTAGTTAGTGATGTAGCAGTCTCTTTGAAATAAAATCATCTTGGACTTTGGTGGAAGAATAACACTAGGTTTCATCTATGATACCCTGTAGAAGATTGTTACATAAAACTAGCAATATGGCCAATACAGGGTCAAAAGGTCTTAGTAACAGATGTGTTTAAATTCACCAGTATTTAATCTTTGCAGCCTTAAAGTACTTTGGACCATCACAAAAAATAATACATTTTGTAATCTTTTATCTCTCCAGAAAAGAGACAATTAAAAAGAGAAGGTGAAACATTTGTGTGTGTGAGTGGAGCATGAGATTCTTTTATGAAGTAAGCTATAAAAATGATGTCTCTCTAGTCTAAACGCCTATTTCTCTTAAGGTTGGTTGTAATCCCAGCTTTCATATATCACCTACAAAGGTCTTTGTTGCAGGAAAACCTTTCTATTCTCCACTCTTCAAAGCAATCTATTAAAGCCTATTTTTTTAGCCTACCAAGCCCTGCAAGAGGTTATATGGATGTATGAATTGTACTTTGTAGTAGCAGAGCTGAGCTTTTAAAGGCAATGGGGTTTGACAAGCTGCAAAGGTGGCCTTAACAGTAACTGCAAAGAGCTGCTGTGTGCTAGATTATTTAGAATTTATTATTTTGAATGTGTCCCAAGTATACAGGTCCTGCTTCAGAGTGGAGCTGCAAGCTATGGCTAAGTTCAGTGACATTAGCTATTGCTCATGAGCTAAGGATGATTCTGAGCTAGGAAATGCCAGTCTTAAGGTGCAGTGTGCTGTCAAGGCCATTCAAAGTTTGAACTTGTTCAGTGTCACTTTGGTGTGCTGTCGAGTTTAAAGGCAGAGCAGCATCTGTGTTACATGAAGGAGCTTTAGTTTGCCAGTAAATCTTAAAGGAATACCAATTTTAGTCCTTTCAACAGCAGAATTCTTTTGAACTCCTGTTGGATATAGGGATCTCAGGGATCAATCACAGTACTGCAGGCAGGATGTGTTCATTCAGTAGCAGCAGCTTTGGCACCAAAAGAGGATTCTTGAAACTATTTTCCTTTTAGCAGCAGGAGTAAGTGCTGTAAGGAAACAGGACTCAGTGAGATTGCATGATGCATAAACAGTGTGTAATCCTTTGAATGTGCAGAGAATTATATACAAATGAGGAGTAAGAACAAAAATCCAGTTGTTGCTGCTGTACATGCTTGGTGCTAAATATCCAAATTTTTATTGTTAGTCAGGAATGTCTTTGTTTTCAGAGAAGAACTCTGAAATCATATAGCACTTTCTAGCTCATCTCTTGGGATTTAATGGATCTACATTCAGTGGTTTCCATTTCTCAGATTTTTGTTTTGTAAATCAGATAAAATGCATTCCTTTTTACAGGAAAAAAGTATTTATTGGATAGGTTTCTAAAAACAAACATGGAATAAAACCTAGGACTTCAGTAACTGGAAGCCAGAAGAGAAGGAAAATAAAGAACAAAACCTAAAATGTTCTGATACACATTTTCCTTTAAATTACACTACAGAATACCAAATAGCACACAATCAGAAAATGGAAAGAAATAAGATCTGTTGCAAAGACCAGGTTATAACAATATTCTCTTTTCTTTTTTTTACCAGGCTATAGCAATATTCTTTTTTTCCTCCTTCCTTGAGAATGCATTTATATACAGAAAGCAAAATGAGACATGTTTAAAAATATCAAGGGTCAGATGCATTTATTTTTTCTACCTTTTAAAAAAATTTTTATTTTCGCAGAGACACTTTTGGCAAAATATTCAAATGTTATAATATAGGGCTTAAAAATGTCTGCACACAGGAATGACTGTGTACTCATATGCATACTCCCATATTATATCTTGGGTTGAAAATTTAATTATTTTGAGGAAATAAACTAAACAGAGAAACAGAAAGATCAGTAACAGAAGGATTTTGAGAAACAAAATACCTGCAGCTGCATTTCTGTTTCTATGAGAGATTTGATTTGACATCCACTCATGTTAGCATTTGGAAGAGAATAAGGCTTGGCATATGCTACAATGTGTTTTCCTCCTACAAAGGAGAGAAGTGGCAGGCACCCTGCTATACCTTTTAAATTGTTCCCTTATTGCACGAATTAAAAGACAAATATTTAAACACACTTCAGAGGTTAATTTATAACAATTAGTTTCTCCTTTAAAGGCACATTTGTTTCCTATTGTTTGAAATATATAAAAATACAAACCACAAGAGACCTGTAAATGTTTCTAATTTCATAAAAAAACCTAAAAGTATTCTTAAGGAAGTGACTTTAACAGTGCCTGAAAAAGTATATCATATCTCTATGCCTTTTCCTTCTCAGGAAAGCAGAC
>VYZQ01033855.1:0-17002 GCA_013400655.1 Mystacornis crossleyi | reverse complement strand
GCAGAGTTGCTCCTCTCACATGTTCTCACTCTGCTCTTCTTTGACTGGAATGAAAACTGTGCCACCACTTTTGTTTTGATTTCTTCCTAAATATATTATCACAGAGGCATTACTACCCTTTCTAATTAACCCAGCCTTGGACAACAGCACATCCATCTTTGGAACCACGGATTGGCTCTGTCGGAAATTCCAGCAGCTTCTCAAAGAAGACACCTCTGTGGCCCCCCACACTACCAAAAACCCTTGCTACCAAAAACCAAGCTGTGCAAACCCAGTAGAGATAGCCAGAAGGAAAAACTTGCCATATTAATGCTGTCAGAGACCTGGAGTCATAATATATTCATAGAGGAAATGAAAAGAACCACAAGTCTTAGGCATTTTGCTCCAGCACTGTCCACATTAAAGTTCAGCACATGCCCCAATCAGTCTGCAGTAGTCAATCCAAAAGAAATCAAGATGTATGAGTGTTGCGGTTTTAGGAGGTTTTCTTTTTGTGTGTGTGTGTGTGTTCTTTTCTTTTCCTCTCAAAGGAATTTTTCCCCATGTTACGGCACATTGCTGGGTACTTAAGAGGAACAAAAGGACCTAGCTAGCCACAAGGGAGGGGCCCAGTTGTCCCTTTTGTCTTGGTGGTGTCTTCTCAGGTGGGGGAGCGGAGACATCTCGAGATCTAGAACTGGGAAAAGAAGTGGGGTAGAGTGCTTGGAGGGCATTGCTCTCCTGGCATTTGGACGGAGCGGAGACTGCAGTTGCCGTGGGGAGAACTCATCTCACTGTGAGGTCGTGTTTTCTGCTGTTTGTCCTTCTGCCCTGCCCTGCCTCCGCCATCCCTTCTCCGCTGCTTTTGGAGCTTTCGCTGCGCCACAGCACTGCAGGCACCACCCATTGCCTGCCGAGGGGTCCCGGAGTTTCCTGCTGCGGCTTCGGAGTTCTGTGCATCTCGCCTGCCACCCGGGATTCTTTTCTGCATTCCTCCTTGCCGATCCAGCCTGCTGCTCCCGGGGAATCCTGCTGAAGTTTTCTTCCATCCCTTCCCAGCGTGGGAAAGTCCAGCATTCCCACGTGCTCCCCGAGCTCGCTCCGGAGCGCCCCTGCCGGCTGTGGCTGTCACTGCAGCAAAGGGGAAAGTGCCTGACAGCCCCAGCAGCTGTCACTGGGGTCTGGTTTCTGTTGGTTGTTACTGCCTTAGTTATTGTTGTTTTGCTTTGCCTTGTTGTACATATATATATATATATAAGTAAAGACCAGTTATTCCTATTTCTCTCATATTTGCCTGAAAGCCCCTCAATTTCAAAATTATAATAGTTCGGGAGGAAGGGGGTTATATTTTTCCATTCCGGGGTGGGAGGGGGACTCCTGCCTTCCTTAGTAGACACCTGTCCAAACCAGGACAATGAGAGCTGTGTAGACAGCAGTGTTTGTCCTCCCTGGTGTGCCCAAGTGATTCTGGCCAGACTGCGTACGTGTCACAGAACTGTAGAATCATAGAATGGCTTGAGTTGGAAGGGATATTAAAGATTATCTAGTTCCAACCTGCCTGCTGTGGGCAGGGACACTTTCACTGGGCCAGGTTGCTCAGAGCTTCATCCAGCTTGGCTTTGAACACTTCAAAGGATGGGGGCATGTACAACTTCTGTGGACAACCTGTTCCAGTGCTTACCACCCCCACAGTAAAATTCTTCCTAGTGTCTAATCTAAACCTGCTCTCTTTCAGTTTGAAACCATTCCCCCATGTCCTGTCACTGCATGCCCTTGAAAATAGTCCCTTTCCATCTTTCTTGTAAAGCTCCCTTCAGGTACTGGAAGGTTGCAGCTGGGTTAACCTGAAGCCTTCTCCTCTTCAAGCTGAACAATCCCAATTCTCTCTGTACCTTTCCTTATAGGAGAGGTGCTTCATCCCTCTAATCAACTTGATGGCCTCTTTTGGACTCACTCCAACACTGAGTGAGTCTTCTGGACTCGCTCCAGCAGGTCCATGTCCTTCCTGTGCTGGGACCCCAGGGCTGGATGCAGTGTTCCAGGTGGGGTCTCAGCAGAGCGGAGCAGAGGGGCAGAATTCCCCTCCCTCCCCTGCTGCCCACGCTGCTTTGCATACAGCCCAGGACACGTTTGGCTCTCTGGGCTGGGAGTGCACATGGCCAGGTCATGTCCAGCCTCTCACCCACCAGCACCCTCAAGTCCTTCTTGGGAAGGCTGCTCTTGATCTCTTCATCCCCCAGCCTGTAAAAGAAAAAGAGAAACCGTACCTTGGTACTTCGTAGAATGCAACTGCATGCACAGTGTATTTGTGATAATCTTGTTAAATGAAATCACCTCCCTCTTCTGTAACATCTTGCACTGAATTTTGCTACACTAACTTCCCACAAATATAGGAGTGAGGTAAAAGCCTTGCCATGAGTGATGGCATTTTAGTAAAATGGATAATGACTGGAGAGCACTTTGTTTTGTGTTGACAAAGACTACTAAGAAGGAAGTCTATCAGAGAATCGTTTCTTAGGTGGCAATGCTAGTCCTCAAACAGTTTGGTTTTAGTGTTTTCAGTTTATCTCAGGCAAACGATCTAGCCATGCAACTGCATCACAGAAAATTTAGGAATGCTGCTTTCTATGCAAAAGTGAAGCATACATCAACATAAATTCTAAGTATATTAAAAAAAAAAAAAGCATATGTATGTGTATTGATGGTAATAATTGCTGGAAGGAGGAGAATGAGTACCTGATCAGGTAATGGTTTATGCGGGACAGAGAGTGAAAAGTGGAAGTCGAGATCAATGAGCTTTTGGCTGTTCAAAGTTTTTGTACTTAGAGAGTTGAAGGTTGTGGATGGGATTATACAAAACATTGTAAAAATTGGCTAGTGGTGGCACAGCACAGAGGGATCCAAGAGGTGACAAATGTGCTTTTGCAGTCAAAGAACAGCCTTGGAACTCTAAGACTTTTAGCCTGAAAGCTCCTACACAAGCTGCTTGTAGCTGCACAGCTGGAAAAGTGTTGCCAATATCTTTTTAGCAATAAAACAAAAACATAAACATCCTCTCACTGGAAACTGTGGAAGAAAACATGAGGCATAGAGCTAGATCATAGCAAGATGAAGGCTGCCAAGTCTGACTCAGGGGAAGCTGGAGCTCCAGAGCATCCTTTGGCTAGAGGAGGATATGTGTCAATCACTGATAAAAGAACCTGAAAATGTAGCATAAAAATAGGCATTTCCCAGCAGGTGGGTACTTTTGCAAGTATTGAAGGAGAATCTGAGAACTTGAATGAAATGAGCTCTGTGGTGCACTATGATGGCTAGGAAAGTCTAAGTAATTGCTGGACACTTGTGGAGATGACTACAACCCATCTTGAGTTATCTTGAGTTAACTTCAGTGCTTGACAGGAAGTCTGTTTGTGCTGTCAGAAACTTGGGATGCACAGTACCTTGCACTGCTGAGACTGATTAAATAATTTATTAACAAAAGATGCCTGTGTGTTTGAAGACCTACGTTCTGTTAATGGTGATTAATAATGGAATAGGATCTTGGCTTTGTTTACTCAGTACCTATTTTTGTACCTTCATTACTAGATCATATGGCACAACAGAAAGGGATTGGTATTCGGCAGCTGGTTCTGGACTTCTGTTTTTCTTTATACTGGTTGTTCAGGGGATTTACTCTCAGTTTGAGTAGTACATCTAGATTGATCCCCTATGCCAAGTCTCTACCACACAGGTAGTTTGGAGATAGCTAAAGATGAAGTGTTAAAAAGCTGACTGGACTTTCTTGTGAAAGAGAGACATATTACAATGCCCAAGGCATTTGCACAGGAAAACCATCCTGTGAAAGCAAACTGTTCAGTAGGGTCAGTTAAGGGAAGGGCTTCAAAACTGCTCTGAAGTAGCTGGTGTGGGTTCAGCCTAAAGGCTGAAATTTTCTTTTGTCTTTTGTAACCCCTCTTTCAGGTGAAATCTGCCTTCTCTCCCCCTTTTAAAGACATCTTCTAAATTATGTCTTCCATAATCGGCAGTGGATAATTTTGAAGGATTCTGAGTGAGGCCTCTTTGGTAGTTCTCTGCCTTTGTTGAAAGATCTGTTCCTCTAGGGATAGTTCTCATATGAATTTTAATGGAAGCTCAGTTTTCCAGACAACTGTGGACTTGGCCCTCAGACTCAGTATTTCAGGTCACACCTCAGAATTATCCCAGCTCTCAGATTTATTTGCAAAGCTGCCTGCTATCTTGGTATTTATCCATGAGCAGTCCTACTGAAGTCAGAATAAAATTAAATGGGCACGTAAATCTTTGCAAAATGATGCCCCAAGGCTGGAAGGACCTTGAACAGATTCGTTTTAGAATATGTTTGCCCAGTCTTTTACAGGCAAAACCAGATTGGTCCTGCTGGTGCACACTGCCAGGATGAGCATGGTGTGTTCTCATTCTGAACTGTGTGGGCACCATAACCACAGCCAGCTCAGAAATGAAATCCACACAAAAGATCTGTCTGCAGAGCAGGATGAATTCACACAAGTTTGTTGCAAGGGGATGATTGCTCCCAATTCTGATCCAAGTGTGAAAAGTGCGATTTTAAAACTGCCTGCAAATGACGGCATAGATATAACCTTTAACATACTAAGACCATCAATGACTTAGTAAGAACTCTTTGGTGATAACTGTTTACACCATCATAGGCTTGCCTTTAATTTCTTTTATATTTCATAAAACTTCAATTTTTTTCTTAGGTTAGTCTGAAGGAAATGTCTGCTTCCAGAATGTATATTCTGCTCTATGATCTTTACATACTGACATACAGATGCCGACTGACTTAATTTTTGCAGAAGTAGTGTAGCTACTGAAGCTATCTATAGAAACAGTTAAGTGCGTATGTTTTTGCAGGACATGACATTTATGTTAGGATCCATTCTTTCTCTCCTCCTTTTCTGTCTTACTGTGTATTTTGCATTACTTGGTGTTCATGTCCCTTTATATCTTCACAAAACAGCTTGTTTGAAGCTAGACCTTAGATTACAGAGAGAATTCAGAAAGATGCATCATTAATATTATAAGTGTAATTATTATAAATGCACACCTTGTTATAAATGCAGGCTCCTGAATTTTGTCTCTTTTGTATCCATTTCATGTTTGTTTTGCTAATGACTGTGACTTTGTGAGAGTTCACTTCTAATGAATAAATAGTCTTTAGCAGCAACAATTGCAAAAAAAAATTGTATTATTACTCAGGTGTTAGAAGATACCACTCAGAGACGACATAGTAAAATTAAACAACAATTATGAAGATATAATATAGTTACCTGCACCGTTGGTACTAGTGCTGGTATGAACTTAAAATTTTCATGTACTTTTCAACTGGAAAACTAAACATAAATGAAGGACTAGCACATTCATGAACTAAATGTTACCTTCATACAGAATTTTATGTTCTGATAGCTAAGGTACTGAAATACGTTTCAAATTTATTTGTCATCTTCTTAAGCTACAACTATAAAAGGTTTTATTACATTTCAAAAATATTTAAACTGTGCTAGAATTGAGATATTGTGCTCTGAAGTCAAGTGACCACTAGCTGGCAATGTTATACAGCTCTCCCTGTTGTAGATTCATTGCATAATACATCATGGTTTGACTCAAGACCTTTAATTTTAAAAATAGAAAAAGAAACTGGATTTCAGTGGGGCTGGGCACTTCTGAATATTTCACTGCTCAGGCTCCAGTGCAGATTAGCAAGAAAATAGGATGGGTGGTGGACAGAAATAGTTTCTAAAGAAATAACCTTTGCTTATAGGATCTCTTTTGTTTCTTCAATTCCGTAGTTTTAGTTTTAATTTTGACTTTAAATGTCTTTTACTTACCTCAGACCATCCAGAGTGTTGAAAATGAAGCTTACATAATGATCTGCAAATAGCCTGGATGGTGCTATCAGGTCTTTGAAACTCCAGTGTGAGATGTCCATCATTGCACTTATTTCAAGTGCTTTTCTCTCACATTCAAATGTCTTAAAACTGTATTATTTCCTGCCTATACACTATCCTTTGCTTCCTAAGGCATAATTTCATGTCTCCTTCAACTATTAATCAAGGGAGACAAACAATTAAAACTACTCAAGAATTCAGGATATTGAGGATGGCTACCAATGACAGAACAAGTTAACTACATTTCTATGCTCATGCACCAGATACACCAACTGCCATTATTCACTGTACTCTTTAATGGCTACCAGATCTCTTACTTGCAAGTAGGTGGAGACTCACACATGTATGAAGCTCAGTGGTCAGAATCTATTATTTCCCAATATGAAAAAAAAGTAAGTGAATGAAGCACTTAGACAATTTTTAAAAAATATTCTTAGTATTTTGAACTGTAAAGTAATATATTTTATCCTGGAAAAGGCCAGTCTGGGGAACACAAAGGTGACATAAACCCCTGCTTTCAATTCTGAAAGGATTATGGAAGAGAAATCATGCTCATGACTGAAATTATTTCCTGTACATTTATTACAGGAAGAGTTTTGAGATTCTTGTATCTGCAAGATTTTTGGAAACATGCTGTTTGCCATTTGTTCAGTTAGCAAATAGTCTTGTGTACATTCAGGCCTTGTTTTCACTTTTCTTACTCTAGTCAAAGCTGTCATTTGGTAACTTCAGAAATAAGTAAAGAACAAGTCCCTGGTGAAAACAAAATTGATAAAGGGAAAAGAAAGAATCATTTAAACAGGCAGATGTGCAGAAGAAAGATGTCTTGAAGTCAGCTTCATCATGGAGTAAGTTCAACACAGAGAGCCAATCATTCCATAGAGTGCAATTCTTTGCCGGTCCAAAGCGGTGGCCCAGCACCCTCTAAATGCAGTGGCAACAGTGACTGAAGTCAGCTACTTATAAAGGGCTCCTCTACCTGTGAATATTCCCCTGCTTTGAGAAAATTACTACCTTTAGGGAGACTAGATATGTGAAAAGGACAACTGTACATTAGACATAGAAAGCTTTTACCTGAAAATAAAAAGTGGCTTCCAGCCAGCAATTTGCCTAGTGGAGTTTGGCTACAATTGGGATGCTAGCAAGAAGGCTGAGGTTTCAGTATTTAATTACTTCTATGTTTCTTGGGTTTTCATGCTACTGATGCATGCCAACAAGTCTTTAATATGAAAACTCTTTCAATCACGGACTATCTCTGTTCTTTTATCCTTTATCTGAATCGTGCCTTCTCTCTTAGGAAAAACTGTTCCCTTTAGAAAGGTTACTGAAATGTTTACTTCAGGAAACTGTTAAGTCAGTAGATGTCTTTCTGTGCTGGATAAATTTTCAGGTAGTGCTCACTGAGAAACAAAGGGACCAAGCTGGAACTCAAATTATGAAAAGTATGCTTTTCTTCCTGCATAAGCATTCATAAAGGAGAGAAGCTTTTTAGAGCAGTGATAGAAAAACTTTCTCACTAATAAAATATTACTCAATTTTCTAATGTTAAATATGGGCTTAATTTATAGTAACATACAAATATTTTTCTGACACCAGGACACCTGAGGTAAAAATCTCCATTTCTAGATGCTGGGATTTGTTTATATTTTTTTGAGTGTGTTTAAAAAATCTATGCTAATGATCTCAAACTGTAGCAACACTTAAAACTGAGACACATACTCCAGGTTTTTTGAAGTTAAAACAGTTTGATCTCATGGAACAAACCACAAAAGAGATCAAGCCTAAACAACATGTTGCTAAATTACCCTCTTAAAGTGGTGTGCTGGGCAAAAATTGCTATTACAGTCTAGAGGAGTTTTATATCATCAGAAAACGGCAAAACTAGTCATCCTTTGATACCCAACACCTTCTAATTTACTTCTCTTCAGATTCCGGTAACTGCAAAAAAGATTTCTAATGCTAAATTAGTGTGTTGATTTTCTATCTTTTCTCCTCTGCCATGTCTGTAAGGCAGCACCTTCTCTGAAATGGTGGCATGGAAGCTAATCAGGGAGGTCATTAAAAGATTTTGTTTTGATAGGTTGCTGAAAGAATGAAGAGTTTGCCAGAAGTATCTTGGCAAAGATGACATGCTCAATTTTGGTGAAGAGTTGGTCCAACAGGCACAACAAAATAGGTGGAATTGTGATGATTAAATGTTGAATTTACTGTTGCATTTACTAGTAACAAATGTCTGTTACAGTTTTGACAGCAATTGTAGTTCTCCACTCTTCTGTGGGTGTTCATCTGGGTTTCTTAAAAAAAAAAAAAGAATGGAGGTGGGGCAATAGGAATCTTTTAATTTAAAAATTATCAAAATTACAGAGAGAACATATCCTCTATAGATGCTGTTCTCAAAGAAACCCACATTATAGTATAGCTCTATTTCTGTAATGTCTGGATTTTTATCTTGTTTACTGCAACAAGAATATAGACAGATGAAAAAATGATGTTGAATGCTAGCTATCTGTATTTCAGTGTGTTGTGCAGCTATTTACCTTGATGGAAGACTCTCTTCTAACAGGAACCATGCCATTTGCACATTTGCTTCATTGAAATACAGACCTCAACAGTAGGCATAAGTTACGTAAGCAAACTGGTTGCAGTGTACAAAACTATGTTAGTGGTTGCCATTTCTGTGAAATACAATTGGTTCAGATAGTCTTATCATTTTCGCACTCTGCTTGACTGCACTTATCAGTTTCTGAGTAGATTTTAGTAACATCAAATCTTATTTAAAAAGTTTCCTTTGCCTCTCCTCTGCAGTTAAACTGTTTGCTGTACATGGTACAGAAATAAGATTTTTCTTCTTGTTCTTTCTGTTTTGAACATGAAAATATGAGAATTAGAAAATGTAATTTTCTTGGTTTGAGGTAGAAAACTTGCCAGCTAATAAATGATTGGAAATTCTTAATGATGTCTTCAGATATGACTATCTAGTTTCTATTTTATTTATTTTCAATCTGTTCAGCATCTCAAATTACATAATACTTCCTCTGTGCTTTTGCATTTCTAAGGATAGTCTTTTCTCACTTGCAGCTAAACGCCCATGCATGCAACACAGCAGGTGTTGTTCATTACTATTACAGTGCATCAGACTATCTTATAAAGGTTGTGAGTAATATCATGTTAATAATACAGATGTTTTGAGAATAGCTGATTCATTCTTTTCTTTATAAGAGTAATTCCACAAAACCCCCCAAAAACTTCAAATCCCCTCCCCCCCAAAAAAGCAAGAGGCCAAATTTTGGGGATTATTTTAAAATTTTTTTCTTGGCCCATTATCTTTCCACTGTTATCTGTGATACTTGAAAATGAACACGTTATTGGCTAGAGTGTAAACCATCATTTTAATACTACCCATGAAGTACACTTTATCCTGATTCTGAATTCTGTCAGTTTGTTAGTACTGACAACTTAGATTGTATCTCCCTAACTATTTGAACTAAACTGCAGAGTATATCAGAGATATATAAAAAGAAAACCATAAGATAGGTTGCTTTTGTATTTGGCTCTAGAGAAACTTTTTTTCAGAATCTTGGATCGTTTTTAAATGTGCAAAATTCAAAATGGGAGTTGCTAAGTCTGAGAAAATTCAGAGAAGAGCCAAGAAAGGAAGGAGTTGCTTCAAGTTCAGAGACTCCAGGAAATATTTGGCTGGTAAAAGAGAAAGAGAAGGAATTGTGATCTACAGGTATCTGAGAAGGGACAGATGTCGTCTAAGAAATATGTGAGAAGCAGAGATTGAAGTCATAAAAGAAGACCCAAGATTTGGCAGTTGAAACTAGATTATTCAAATTTAAAATGGAGTGTTTCACCAACGGCAATAAAGTTCTGGAACAATACTGTAGCTGGTACAGTGTATTTTCTATCAAATTTGTTCAAGATTTAAGGTTTTTTTCGATGTTCTTTAATTAAAGTGAGCCCTTAGGTTCATGGCCTGTGCTGTGGCATAGAGGGTAGGAGCGTAGCAGTAAGTTTTCAGTAGTTCCTTCTGGCCTTCTACTCTAAAATTTCTCGTGGATAAAACCACTACTCTACTGTTCTGAGAAAAGATTTAATATGCCATTATCTTCTGATTTTTTTTCTTTTTGTTATAATACTCCCTATTAGAGCTAAATTTTAAAGGACTGGTATTGATTTGCACTTTGAAAAATACACTTCCACATAGTGTAATATACAGGATAAAGAAGAGAGCCTATCATCTGGGCTGTGTGTGGACAGGATGTATTTTACTGAGGTGTGAAATCTTTTTAGCACAGTTTAATTAAAAAGTCTGTGTCAGCAGATTAGGAGTGTGGAGTGCACAGCACACGAGCCCAGGTGAACCTATTTCAATATTAAATGTAAGGGTCATGATTTTCAGCACCTTTGCCATTGTCATAGCTGAGTTATGATGAAGGACGAGCACAGACCTGCAGTGTGCAGGAACAACTTTTCTTGAAGCAGTGTCCGCTTAGTGTGTGGGGAACAGGGGAAGCACGAGGCAACAGATTCTTTCTTAGCTAACATTTTGGCTTGATTGATGGGTCTTATGTGAGAAATGATAGCAGCTTCTAAGAGGAGGAGTTTTTCTTCTGCAGCCTCCCTCAAGGGTAGAAAATTGCTGAATGCCTAAGATTCTTTGCATTGATTGAAGTCTGGTTCCTGGGTTGCATTCTGTGGCAAAGGCATCCTATTTTAGGGGCTGATAGCCATATATAACACAAACCCAAAGTTAATAAAACGTTAGTATATTCATAGCTTTTCCGTTGTGACATGCCATATCTGAGCCCTGAGGTAAAATTCTGAAAGAACAAATGGTGGGATGAGGTCTCAAAATCTTTTCATATAGGTAGGGTAAAGATGAAATTATACATTGATAAGGATGGGAAACCCCCCTTTTTCTTCTCTGGAAATGCTGACTTTGTCAGCAAAGTTTTTGGAAGGCCTGGAGGGGCTTTGATTATTTCATACTTATTAGTTGCTTGCACCTGTATTGCTGCTTAAAATTTATTTGCTGAATTTATTGAAATGATCAAAAGTAAATTAATTTATGACTGAAAAAAGTTTATTGTTGTCAGTGGTAAAATAGATTTTTGTTTGTTTTTTGTTTGGTTTATATTTTTCTTGCACTATTGCTCTGCCAAGGATTTCCTGTAATTAGTTAAGCGTTATTGTGGAAATCGAATTTTCAGAGGTACTTGTTTTAAATTAATATTCTTTTTGTGGAAGTCAGTGGTGTTGACACAATTGATTTATTTGGGAGCAACTGAGGAGATATTCTGTACTTTTCATAATCCCAATTATGTCTGTAGTTGTGAAATCCTGGAAGATGTGAAATTGGTGCTTACAAAATACCTGGTACACTTTATGGCTTGTTTTTGAAAGCTGGCTCTATACTGCGCCTGAAAAATTCAGGCATGTGTTCACATTTGAAATTGAACACCAGAGCTCACACCCATTTGCCCAATTATTCACTTAAGTGTAACATTTCATGAAACAATACTTTATTGAACTCTTAAACCCTCAGAGTCATTAACTTGAGTGAAAGTGTGAATATTTTAGGACTCCTGCCTATCAGTGTACATCTTTATCTGCTCCAGATGAAAGTATTATATGTTCCCTCTAACACATGAGATGTAGCAAAATGAGAGCAACGCTGTCGCGGTGACCGCTTGACCAGGGCTAGCTTGAGCGGCCACTGCGGCGACAGTGGGGAGCAGCCTGGGACTCAAGGTCCTTCCGCTGCTCCTTTGGAGCTGCAGCTCTCTCAAGCTCCAGGGAGCTAAAGCCCCAAGGTCAACCGCCAGGCAACCCCGACGAGGAGAGGGATAAAGAAAGGTGAGGAGGCTTTTCCCTCAGGTGCAGTTTGGAAGCTTATGGTTCAAGAGGTCCAGGAGGTAAAACCAACAAAACGCCCTGGGCACGGACTTAAGTAAAAGGAGAACGGGGTGGGGTGGGGGGGGTGGATCCCAGCTGGTAGCCAGTGGGAGTTTTCTGAGGGAGGGACATTGAAGGGATGGACAGGACAGGGTCCACTGGCCCTGGAGGGGCAGAGGGGGAAGGGTCACATGGGCCAATGGGACGTCAAGGGTTAGGGGATTTCCAGGGTGGGAGGCACTGGAAGGGGCAGGGTTTGTGGGGACTGACAGGGACCATTCAAGGAGAAACAGGAGGGGTTCGGGTAACAGGGAACCTGCTGGAACAAAGGGAGGGGTTTGGGTGGTAGGCAGGGAACTTGCTGGAACAAAGGGAGGGGAACAACCATAGACGGGAGACCGAGGGAGTGGCTTGGGCATGGGATGCACCACCCAGGGAGTGGAGGAGAGGGAACAGGACTGTACCAACATAGAACAATAAGAACATTTTAAAACCGAGAAGAACAGTAAAAATAATGCATTGCAACACAACATGGAATTCATCTTGAAATAAAATTTTTCATAGCTTTGTAAGTATAGATGCATTTTGCTTTTTGTTATAGCTATGAATAATTCTCTGATTTTGCAATGCAAAAGTAGTAATGATTTTGCTTTTGATCTTGTCTTAGGTTTTTTTCTTTTTTTTTTTTTAGTTAGAGGGAAAATTAATTCTTTATCTATAGTGCACTCTATTTTTTTTTTTTTTTAATATTTCTACTGGAAGATAGCTTTTAAAACTGTCACATTCACCACATTCACCTCTCCTGAAATTTCAGTGAAATCGGGAATGAATTTGATCATAGTGATGTGACTTTTAAGACAAAATATAGAGAGTAACCTGTCCCTTTGTCCCTTGTAATTTTCTCATTTAGAAAGGAAAAGTATCCCCTTCTTCCCTCTAGTGATGAAAGCTATTTCTGCTGAATTTAGAAACTGTGTTGAATAATACATTGGGTAGTTTTTCTGATGGCATTTTCAAGATATTTGTGAGATATTTTTGTCAATCTTTAGGATCACAGAAGCTGCAAAATAGCTCTTTTTGTTTACATTAAGGTCTGCTTTGTTCATCCTGCATATCACAAAAGATTAGGAGACTTAATTATTCTTTGTGCTTTACTTACTTATACTTAATAAGTAATATAACAAATAATAATACTTAAATATTACTCTAAATAAATAAACAGTATAGATATTTAAATAAATAAATAAATAATGATTATTACTTTGTGCTTTAAAATAACATGAGACAAGTTAGCTGAAAAGATAATAAAATGAATGAAAATTTTCTCACACTGCTAATAGTAAGACTTATATTTATCACAGTTATTATTTTAGAGAAGCATGTTATAATAAAATCATGAAACAGTCAGCCATTGATATAAACTATTAATACAAAGCATATAAATATTTTCCCATCTATTTTCCAAGTTAGATTTTTTCTACAAAGTGGTCTTTGTATGTTATTAACTTAACTACACAATTAAACAAAGCAGAGAAAATAATTCTAATTCTTGCTGCCTGCATATAGAGAGTGGTAATTTGACTGACAGTAAGAATGACATTGGGATATTTGAGATTTTTCCAGGCCCGAACATACTGTCTTCCAAAATGACCAGTGCACCACACATAGTCATTTGCAAGCTTTTCAAACTGTACTTCTTTAGTGCCTGTTTTATTCTTGAACAAGAGACAATACACCTGTGAATAAATGTCCCGCTAAACCATCAACCTACAGTATTTTCGTATTGATTATTTTGTGTCTGATTTCTAGAGGAATAAGCTTTTCCTGTAGCTGAGAGAAACAACAAAACCAGTGTTTTCCTTTCTGCTTTGAGTGAGTTCGATGGTATTTTTCTGAAAACACATACAAATCTAGAAGGAGATTTTTTAGGTTTTTTCCCAGAAGACGAGAATCCTGTCTTTCTAACAATTTAAGCCAAATGTCAGTTTTGATTAATGTGCTCTTTCTGGAGGGCCATGAGTTTGGAAAGCTGTTGGAGCTGGTTTGGGAAGTGATTAAGAAAAACCTTGCATTTTGGGCTTGATCCAGCTGCTCCCTCTGGAGCAATTGGCATCTGCAAGATCAAGTGTTTTCCTCAGTGACTGTACTGTAAGTGGCCAGCTTCCCCAGCAGCATCCATCCCACCGTTGCCTTCTGTGGCCATAATGGCAGCCAGATACATGTAAGGGATAGATCATGATCACTTAGCTCTCTGGAGAGACCTACTCCAAGCAGCTATTGACTTTGTTGGCAGAGCCTGCTTTCTTACCCGTAATGTATGTATGAATACTTTCCATGAATTCCAGTTCTAGCAGCTAAGGAAGGCCTTAAGAAAAGCAGCCATCATTTCTCTCTCATCAAAAGGAAAAAATAGGAGATCAGCCTTAACTCTTAACACCCTTATTAGTAAGAAAATTGAGGTGATTTCTAATTAGTGTTTTGACTTTAATCATTAGGAAATACACATTTTAAATTTTTTTCCCATTGTGAATTTCCTTAGGCACGTTGTTGTTTAATACTTCCCTTTATTTGGAAATACCATTGGTTCTCATGGTTTGGTCTCACATCATCTTTGTGGAAGACTTTCAACCTGATATTCTGGAACTGGGTTTTCATGATATCACAGCAATCACAGGATGGGTCAGGTTGGAAGGGACCACAGTGGGTCATCTTGTCCAACGTCTCTGCTCAAGCACAGTCATCCTAGAGCACATGGCACAGGATTTTGTCCAGACTCTCCTTGAATATCTTCAGTGAGGGAGACTCCACAACCTCTCTGGGCAGCCTTTTCCAGTGCCTGGTCACATGCACAGTAATGCTCTTCCTTGTTTTCAGGTGAAACTTCCTGTGCATCAGTTTCTCCCCATTGCCTCTTGTGCTTGGCACCACCAAGCGGAGCCTGGCTCCATCCTCTGACACCCTCCCTTCAGATGCTCACAGATATTGCTTAGGTCCCCTCTCAGTTGCCTGTTCTGGAGACTGAACAGGCCCAGCTCTCTCAGCCTTTCCTCATAAGAGATATGCTCCCTAGTCCAATAATCATCCTCATAGCCCTTCACTGGACCCACTCCATACTCCATGTCTCTCGTGTCCTGAGGAGCCCAGAACTGGAGTACAACAGCACTCCAGATGTGCCTCACCATGGCTGAGTAGAGGGTCAGGATCACTTCTCTTGACCTGCTGGGAAAGATCTTCCTAACGCACCCCAGGATACCAGTGGCTTTCTTGGCCCCCAGGACACACTGCTGGCTCATAGACATAGCTTGTTGTCCTCCAAGATCCCAGGTCTTTCTCTGCAGAGTGGCTTCTCAGCAGGTCAACCCCCAGCCTGTACTGGGGCCTGGGGTTATTCCTCCCCAGGTGCAGGACCCTGCACTTACCTTTGTTGAATTTCAGATAATTCTTCTCTGCCTATCTCCCCACTCTGCCAAGGTCCCTCTGAAGGGCTGCACAGCCCTCCAGGGTATCAGCCACTCTTCCCAGCTTTGTGTGGTCAGGGAACTTGCTGAGATGATACTCTGTCCCTTCATCCAGGTCACTGATGAACAAGTAAATGATACTGGGTGAAGAGGTGACCCCCGTGGGGGGGATGGGCATGAGTGGATGCGTGGGGCACGGGGTTTCTCTGTCCCTGTTCCCTTGGTCATGTGTACCCCAAACTCTGTCCCCGATTGGTCAGTTTGAATGTAGCCCGCGGGAATCCTGTACTCAAGGGGGTGTCCACGGGACCCCGGGGGATTGTTCCAGACCTGTTCTGGGGGCAGTCGCTGTCGGAGTCCCTGCCGGACTCCGGCCATGTGCGGCCAGGGAGAATAAAACCTGAAAACATCTATCAAATATCGTCTCCTTGATTCTTCCACGGGCCAAGGCTGTCTCCCAGGGAAAGGTTGCAGCCACCCCACTGCAACAACTGGGCCCACTAGGGAACCTTGGGGGACACCATTAATGACAGACCTCCAACTAGATCCTGTGCCACTAGTTGCAGCCCTCTGTAATCTGCCATCCACCTCACTGTCCACTCATCCAGGCCATACTTCCTGAGTGTACCTATGAGGGTGTTGTGAGAGACTGTCGAAAGCCTTGCTGAAGTCAAGGCAGACAATATCCACAGTGCTTTCCACACACACATCCACCCAGGTAGTTGTTTTGCTAGAAGGCAGTCAGATTGGTCAAGCATGATTTACCTTTGATGAATTCATGCTAACTGCTCCTGATCACCTTCTTGTCATCCATGTGGATAGAGATGGCCTCCAGAATGAGGTGCTCTACCTCCTTTCCAGGGACTGAAGTGAGACTGACTAGCTGGTAGTTCCTGTGGCTTCTTCTTGCCATTTTTGAAGACTGGGGTGCCATTTGCATTCTTCCAGTCCTCAGATACCTCTCCTAGCTGCCATGACCTTTCAAAGATGATTGTGAGTGGCCATGCTATGGTGTTCACCAGCTCTCTCAGCACTCGGGGATCCATCCCTTTAGGGCCCATGGACTTGTGGTTATCAAGTTTGCCAGGGTGTTCTCTAACACAGTTTTCCTTGACCAAAGGAGTCTTCCTTCCAGCACTCCTTTACCCAGGTCTCATCTGTCAGAGATTGCTGAGTGAAGACCAGTGCAAAGAAGACATTCAGTAACCCTGTCTTTTCTGTGTCCTTTGTTACCAGGGTTCCTACTCCATTTAATAATAGGCCCACATTATCTTTTGTTTTCCTTTTGTTGTTGATGTATTTGAAAAAGCCTTTCTTGTCCTTGACATCCTTGACTAGATTAAGTTCCAGATTCCTCATCTTATTTCCACTTACTCTGCAACTTCTCTATATTCAGTCCAAGTGGCGTCAGAGGTTTTTTTCTCGCACTCTATTTTTCTTAATGCTTGAGTAGTGACCGGAGTTCCTTGTTCATCCACACAGCTCTCTTGTCCCATCTGCCTCATTTTCTTACTTGAGCAATCAAGAATGAAATGTCTTACCTGTCTTACCAATCAAGAATGACTGTCTTACCTCAGTCTCTTTACTTTTTGCAGTCAGAATCATCCATAGGGTATGGAAACAGACGTCTTTCAGCCAAAATAGGCTTTCTAGAATCTGCCTTGAAACAGTCTTGAAGAAACTGGAGCCTATAAAGCTAAATGCAGGAATTTCAGGAGGAAAAAATAAGAGAATATTTTC
>VYZQ01033854.1:0-29365 GCA_013400655.1 Mystacornis crossleyi | reverse complement strand
GAGCTCGTGCCATGTGTCTGTCCACCCCTGCTCTTCTGCATAGATGTAGTGAACTTCACAGCCTGTTGTAATTAACACCAGGCTTAATGAGGAGCTGTGAGTGGGCATTCAGGGAGGGGGTGCTGGTGGTGAGAAAAATAATTCATAGTGTTATGACTTTGTTTTGGTTAGTTAGGGGGAAATGGTTGTAGGGCTGGAAAAGATGACTTGGCCCTTACGGTTTTCTTTGGCAAATGGGGTGAAGAGCTGGGATTCAGGGGGACTGGGTGTTTTCCTGGGTTTTGGATCATGTAGGTAAGGGTCTGCCTGTCATGTCATGGTAGGTGTTAAGGCCTTGCTGTACTGGGCACCGACCTGACAAGGTGACAGCGGTGGTTACTTGCTTTGCTTTGCTACTGGGAGGTCACTGATTCCTGGCATTGTGTCCCTCCCCAGCAGCTCCAGCTCCAAATCCAAAGTAACTAGTGCTGCTCCCTGGTGAGCGTAACATCAGCAGGTTGGGAACACCTGGGCTGTGCCAGAGCAGGCTCTCCATAGGCTGGGCTGGATATATCAGTGCCTCAGGAGCAGATGTTCTCTCTCCTGTGTCACCTTTCCTTGGAAAGAGGTGGGAGGACAGCCCTCCTAAGTCACTGGATGTCTGCATCGCCAGCAGTGTGGGCAGCAGGCACAGGGAGGAGATTCTCCTGTTCTGCTCTGCTGTCCTGAGACCCCACCTGGAATACAGGATCCAGTTCTGGTGCCTCCAATGCATGAAGGACATGGAACGTTGCAGCAAGTGCAGAGGAGGCCACAGAGTTGGTAAGGGGTCTGGAGCACCTGTCCTACGGAGTCAGGCTGAGGAAGTTGGGGCTGTTTAGTCTGGAAGAGGTTGATATATGGAAGAAATCCTTCCCTGTTAGGGCCTGGCACAGGCTGCGCAGAGAAACTGTGGCTGCCCCATTCCTGGAATGTCCAAGGCGAGGTTGGGTGGGACTTGGAGCAGCCACGTCTGGTGGAAGCTGTCCTTGCCCATGGCAGGGGGTGGAATGAGATGAGCTGTTATGAGATAACACTCCCTCATGATGCTGTGCGAGGGAAGTGCATTTCTGAGCTGGATATAGGTTTTCAAGGAAACCAGGGCTTTTCTAGGAAGCTCAGAGCAGTTTGGCAGATGTTTGTCCCCACAAGAGAAAGGCAGGGATTGATCAGTATGGAGAAGAGGGAGGGCAAGGCCACAGTGTCTGGGACAGACGAGGCAGCCTGTGCTCCATCCCTGGAAGGGACCAGGCTTTCTCCTGCAGCTCTGGTCTGACTTGGGCCGTGAGCTCAGGCAGCTGGTAGAAAATGGATGATGCAGAAGAAGCATCTTCGGAGCTGGAAGCAGTAAAACGCTTGGCTTCTTCCACGGCAAATGTTTCCGTGAATCAGGATGGAAAAAAAAACTTCAGCGGGATTAGTTGCGTGCAGCTGGGAGAGGGGACTCTGCCAGTTCCTCCCTCCTTGCTGTCACTGTGAAGGAAAACTGGGAATGCCTTTAAAGGGATTTCGCATGATGCAAGTGCATCTTTGCTGAGGTTTGGGAGGCAGAGGCCTTGCTGGTGTCTGTCTTGCTTGCATCCAATGTGGATTGTCCCCGAGGGCTGCATGCCCCTTCTCTCACCCTATGCAATCCAGCTGCAGTTAAAATCCTCTGGCCTAAGGAAATCAAGGAGCTGAGCTGCTGCTCTGCTGAATGAAGCACCTATCTCCTGTGTGGCACTGGACAGCCCAGTGGGAGCCTGGGAAAGGGAAGAAACGGGATTTGCTCTCTGTTGACACTCACCACTCTCTTCCTGCCATCTCTGTAAGAAAGCACTGTCCTCTCAGGCCTCCTGAGCGTCCTGGGTCGCCTAAGACACGCAGCTCCCACAAATCCCTGGAAAATACACCTCCAAGCATGGAGGTGGCACTCACAGGAGCACAGTGCTCCCCAGTGAGCCACCAGCAGTGACTGAATACAAAACTGAGATCCCCATCAAGTCCCGCTGTTGAGGAGCTGCCTCACCTCAGAAGCAGAACTTTCCATGCTGTTATAACCCCTGCATCAGGAAGACCTGGAAGGCAGCCTCAAGGCTGCTTCTAGGGAAGGAGGCCAGTGTTAAAGGATTTAGATGTAACTGAGGCATAACAAGGTGGGCTTTGAGGTCTCTCCCAACCCCAACCAGTCCATGACATTATGATCTTCACCTCATGAGGCTTTTGGCTGGCACAGGGAGCAGGGGGCAGATGTACCAGGGGTTTGACACAGAGCAAGATGTGGACAGAGAGATCTGTGAGTAGCTGGCACAACGTGAGTAGCATTTGGGAATAGTTTCCTGGTTGCTTGCTCTTGGAAAGGCTCTGTTGGCTTAACTGGAGAGATTGCTGCCTTGTGGGCTGAGTAGGAGGGGAGGATCATCCGTGCAGCCTGCATCCTCTGGGCAGTGGGAAGGAGCAATATTCCCAACAGACATCTCTCCCTTCTCTCTTAACAGTGTAAGGTGATCAGGGCAGCTGTGCTTTACGGTTTCTGGTCTAAGCCCACGCCACATTTATTCTGAAAGCTTTCCTATGTCGAGTGCTTGTGGTCCTGCCTGTAAAACGGTGCTTCCTGAGAGCCTTCCTGATGGTCCTCTCTGGTTTCTTTCCTTGGAGGTTGGTACTCCACAGTTTTGCTTCTAGACTTGCTTTTGCTCCCCTCCCCCTGCTTTCTGAACACCCTCTGTGGTAGCCTGAGGTGTACTCGAGCCTCTCCCAGCTGTTGGTGTGACTGATATCCCTCAAACATATTGAAGTCAGTGCACAGAAGGTCTGTGGGTTCCCCCTGCATTGGGGCCTGGTTCTGCCACCTCGGGTGACACCACGGTGGGTGCATGGCCAGGCAGTATCCGGGGATTTGCTCTGTGTAAGGACGGCAATATCACAGAATCCCACAATGATCTGGGTTGGAGGAGACCTTAAAGCCCATCTCAATCCACTCCCTGCCATGGGCAAGGACACCTTCCACTAGACTGGGTCGCTCCAAGTCCCGTCCAACCTGGCCATGAACACGTTGAGGGAAAATGAGTCTTAATATGAAAATCTCTGTTTTGGTCGGAATACACATTTTCCACTGGAGTCAGGACAGACAGAACGCTTTGCCCATTCGTGCAGCACTGTCTCACTCCTGACTGCATGCAGTTGGTTTGGAAGAAAAAGCTTATTTAGGTTTAGGGTTCAGGCTATTGAAAACATCTGCTTTCCCATGTATCCTGAAACACTGCAGGATTTGGAAATGGAGAACATGTATCATGCTTGTCCCAGCCACCATAAAATATCGGCTCCGCAGNACAATGATCTGTGTTGGAGAAGACCTTAAAGCCCATCTCACTCCACTCCCTGCCATGGGCAAGGACACCTTCCACTAGACTGGGTCGCTCCAAGTCCCGTCCAACCTGGCCATGAACACGTTGAGGGAAAATGAGTCTTAATATGAAAATCTCTGTTTTGGTCGGAATACACATTTTCCACTGGAGTCAGGACAGACAGAACGCTTTGCCCATTCGTGCAGCACTGTCTCACTCCTGACTGCATGCAGTTGGTTTGGAAGAAAAAGCTTATTTAGGTTTAGGGTTCAGGCTATTGAAAACATCTGCTTTCCCATGTATCCTGAAACACTGCAGGATTTGGAAATGGAGAACATGTATCATGCTTGTCCCAGCCACCATAAAATATCGGCTCCGCAGTTTAAATTGTGGGGGAATTTAATGATGGTGTATCTGTATTATTCAGTCCTGTGTAATGCACTTTTGGTTGTGGTGCTGTGATCTCTTTTCCTGCATTGGACCTGGGCCACCTGACCATATTTGCAGTGTGTGGTTAAACATCAAATGTATCAGAATAAGCAAAATAATCACTTCCAGACTAAACACATTTCAAATTTGTTTAGAATATTGAACAAGCTTCGTCACTGGGAGATGTCTCTTCTGTGACATCAAGCTACATCGATGTGTCTCTGCTGATGCCAATTTCTGTTTCCCATGTTCTTGGACTAAAAACATAACATTCTCTGAAAATCCTCCTTTGACTGTGGTTACTTTTGGCCGAGGGTCGTCTGGGCATCTTTGAGCATTAACATCTATGCCTTCCATGGCCACTGTGGAGCAAAAAATTATAGACTATTATCCTCCTCTTTCATGTGGGAAAACTGGATCATGAACAGACAATAATCCTCATCTGTTTAGCTTGGAATGAGTTGGGAGAAGCTGGTGACAGCACTGGAGGAAAGCAGAGTTTTGGCATTGGTTGAGTTTGCTACAAGACCCTTACTTTTCCTGGCAAAAGTCTTTCCTGGTGCTCAGGGCACTACAGCCCTCCTGCTTCCATCTATCCTTTACTTTTTTGGGCTGATCTGTTTGTCTCCTCGCTGGCTACAGTTGTGCAGTTGTGGAAAGAGTTTGTAGTGCATCTGTGCTCCTCAAGGATTCTCTGGCTCCCTGTTTCTCCGGAGGGAAGGGTATAATTAAATAGAGTCTCCTGCCGAATTCCAGTGGGTAATCACACACGGAGCTTTGTCCCAAACCAGCCCTGACTCAGGCACCAATGACACTCTGGGCACCACTGCAGGAAAAGCCAACAGGCTCCTTCCTGGCCTTGCAAAACAGTGGGAATGCTGAGTAAGAGCAGGACAAATAATAAGGCTGGGTCCTGAGTCAAAACAAGGGTGCCTGCAGTCAGCAGGTGTTGTCCAAAGTTAATGCTGAGCTGTCACAGGACCACAGTGAGCCACGGATGCTCTGGAACAGTCAGCTTCCCATGGAGAAGCTTTCCTTTGAATTTAACACGGCATTTAAGCACATGCCTCAGGGCAGAGAGGAGATTTCGGCCCCAGTGACAGTAAGATCAGACATAAATCTGACCATCCGACTGGAGTCAGCTTGAGATAAGATTTAAAAAATTAGTTCCTAATCGAGCTCTTCCCCACCCAGAGACAGTTTTTATCTTGGACTTCTGAAGTTCTTTTACAAATGAACCCTGGCTTCCCCTTATAAAATATTTCATCTTGGATGGCAATGCAGTCAATCATTGCAACCTGCTCTTGGAATGTTTCTGCTTGCAGCAATTATTTTTGCACAGTCAAATTGTCTTTTTTCTTTTTCTTTTTCTTTTTTTTTTCCCCTCTTGTATCTAAATAGTAAAGGACGCATTACCATGGATAACACACAAGGTTTTCTTTCCAAATCATTGGAGTACAAGAGTGAGGATGGAGGGTTTGTTACAAATTGCTGTGTTGAAAAACAAATAGGCTCAAAGGAATTAGTTTCCCAAAGTAACTGCAGCCATTAAAAAGTCCTTCTGCAAGTTTCTGGCTTTTCTGAACACATTCTTATCAGTATGTTTAGTTAGAAAAATACTTTTTTATCTACCGAGAAATCTCTCTTCTGGGTTTTATTTTCAGAATGTGAAGTTTTGAAACTTAAAAAAAAAAAAAAGCCTCCATTTATATTCCAAGAACAATCAAGATTTGAATTCAGATGCTGCTTTCTTCAGAGTTTTAATGTTGTAAAAAACAGGGCATTCAGAGATGAGGCTGGATGAGGTCTGTCATGTTTATGAAGTCGTGGAAGCATCTGGATACATTATGTAAATCCTCAACCAAAAACTTTTTGAAGTCTTTTTTAAATGTAATCATCCAGGCTTACTCTACTAAATTGTGTATTTATTGGATCTGGGTGGAAGATGAGGCAAGAATCAAACTGATATTGTAGAATATGAATTAAGATTACATCCTCTAGAGAAATATCCCTAAACTGTGAGTGTTGACTTTAAGCACTTTTCAATACGTAATTGATTCACAACCATAGTGAGCATCGAACACACCAGCTGCAGAGTGGCATCTGCTCAGTGTGCAACATTAAATCAACATTGTGCCCTGACCTTTTGCTGTCTGAAGTATCAGGGAGCAAAGAAATAAAGTAAACTGTGTGCACGGCCCTGACACTGCAGTGCGTCACTCGTGCTTGGCTTCCTTGGCATTGCTTCCTCAATTACCTAGGGGGAATAAATAATAAATAACAATAAAGAATAAAACCTGAGGCACCACTTGGAAAGTGTTGTCCCAGGATGAAAAGCTTCACCCTGGTTCTCTTTCTTTGTGTCCCTATTGCTGCTAAACCCCAGCAGACAGAATAATTCAGCACGTGGTGTATCAATGACCCGTCCTAATTATCATTTACCTCTCCACAGTTTAATTAAACTGCTGATTAATGTGGCTTTCAGTTTTCCCACCTAGCAGGGTCACAGCAGCTTTGTCTGTAATGGGATTTAGCCCTCCGTAGGTATTTCCAAAAGAAGCTCCTGAAGTGATTCAAGAAGTCACTTGAAATGACTCCATGAAAGGAGAATGGGATAGCTATAACATTTATTTCTTCCTGTTTGCCAGGCCAAAAGGAGCTGGAAAAGAAAGGAGGAATGCAAACAGATATTCAGGAGTGTTGTTCTTCATGTTAAGACATTTTCTGCCACTGGGCCACCAGGATAGCTGATGACACCTCACTGGGGTATTTCAGAGCCATCCGGACACACTCCTGTTCCCTGTGCTCTGGGATGGCCCTGCTGGAGCAGAGGTTGGACCACTGAGCCACTGTGGTCCCTTCCAACCTGACCCATCCTGGGATTCTGTGAAACCGAAGCCAGCCAAGGACTGGAGGAGAGTTCCCATTCCCTTGAAATTCTCTGATCTTATTCCAGGCTTGGGGGATTGCTGGACTGTAACAGGTAAGGGTGACCAGAGCTACCTGCAAAGCTCTTGTGGGATAATGGCTTTTATCTGAGCTGGAAACTGTTGGATCAGTTCCCAGCAGCAGCCATGGGGATGGCCTGGAGGAAGCAGCTGAAAGCAAACAAACACTGAATTTTTACTGCTCCTGAGAACTGTCTGGGTCACCTCCTTATCTGTGATTTGTATTTCTCAAGAATAGGCTGCTCAATTCTTGGGATGAGAGGACTCACCGCCTTGGAATTACAGCTGGGAAATGCTTTTGGAAAAACAAGCTGTGCTGGAGGAAGACAGTGTTGTCCCTCTGGCCTGGCAGGTTTGTATAGGTCTGGGGCTTTTTTTTCCATTAAGATGAGAAATTGATTATATTATTTGGAGAGAGGTATTCCTTGGAAAACTCATTGTTTACTCACACGCCATGTCCGCGATGTTCTGTTGCTATGACCTCAAAAGAAACAAAACGTTTCCTTGTCAAAAAGCCTCCAACTCTCTTGAGCAGGCTGTGCCCCAAGAGGTCTGACTGTCTCCCTCCTCCTGTGGGTGTCTCCTGCTTCATCCTTCAGGATTTCTCCTTAGCTATTTGTTGTCTTTCCTTTGTATAGGTCTGTGATTGTCTGTGGATCTGAGTCAGTCCATGGCTTCCAAAGTAATCGTGTGCTTGTAATATTCTGTAAGGAAAAAGACTTTTTAGCTTGGGAGTAAAACAAGATGATATTTCTACTGACTTTTGTACTGTGTTTGACTTTGGACTGCGCATTTCATTTTACTTTTCTCCGTGTGTTTTTCCTCACCCCTTGTGGACGATAGAATAAGATGGAAAGAGAGGCATAATGGAGGATAACTGGATTAAAACTGATGCCTGAGGTGGCCGCCTAAAAAAACAGACACTGGACAGGAATAAGGGAATAAAGGTAGGTATTTACTGAAGGGCCTTCAAAGGTACAGCCTGGGCAGGCCAAAGGCTACTCCCAAGATGGACCCCGGCTCACAAGTTCTTCACACTTTCATAAGTTTTGTACATTTGCATATCAGAGTTAATTCTGCAATTAAAGCTTCAGTTAATGATGTAATTTCCCCAAGCTCACCCCCCTTCTCAAGATGTTAGTTTACACATTTTTGGGCCAACGACAGTCTGGGTGTCCGTAGAGAGCAGGCTCTGAGAAGTTTTGATTTGTCTAACTGGCATGAGACAACAGCAGCTATAGCAGGCTACAAGACACTTCAGAATTACACACTAAGCAATATAGGATTTGAAAAATATAAAAGTTAAAACCTAAGGCATCAAATCAGTATTTGATTGTGGTAATGTGATGCTTCTTTCTGGCCTTAGTCTCTGAATTTATAACTGAGGGCCAAGCAGTGCCCAGTGTCAGGGCTAAGTGTGGAGGGCAGTGCTGAATCCCAGGAGAGGCAATATCCTACAGCAGGGTGGGATAATCTGCTCCAGGTGGGAGCACAGTGTCTCAGAGCACTGTTATTCCATGAATGATGTTACATTAGAGCATTGCATGAGTGGATTCCACTCATTCATTTCAGCTCTAAGGGCTGACAGTAGTGAGGAACTCCATGCCAACCACACATCCCTGAGGATTTCTTGGTTCTGTAATTCCTTACGGGCTGGAGCAGATGATCTCCAGCAACGTGGGGCTTCCCCTTCTTGGGGTGGCTACTGTTTGCTCTGGGATTTCCCAGCACATTCAGGCAGAAGTTAATCTGTTTCTTGCACGGAAGGCCCAGGTCTACTCTGGATGCACAAACAGTGTGTGCACAACCCCCTGAGAACAGGACTTCCCATTCCTCATTGTGCAGATCTCTCAGACACTTGCTGAAATCTTTGACTAATGCAGAAAATCTTAATTGTTTTTCAAACTCACCCTTTGGGCAGGAAAAAACACAAATGGAGAGAAATATGACCCTATCAGACTCTTAACTGTGACTGATTTATATTCTGTGGTGCAACATGACCCTGCCCTGAGCTGCAACAGAAGGAAATTTGCCTTGCAATCAGAGAGTTGTTAAAAATGTGTCTATTTCTGTCAACCCAAGTGGGGAAACCTTTGGATCCCATTCAACAGGTTGGGATGACTCAACTCCCAGCTGAGTTGGTCACCCTGCCCCAGTACGTACAGTATGTGACACAAGGATTGATTCTTCTTGGCTCGCTTGCTGGGAATTTTTTTGTGTCATGTTGCAAAATCCTGTCCTGTTAACCCCCTGGCAGCCTCGTGGTACAAGCTGGACCTTCACTACCCTCAACACATGGTGAGGAATGGGAAGTTTCTGACCTAATTCCATCATCTCAGCCTCCTTATCATCATTCCCAGGTTCTGTGGGGGATTTCTTCCAACTCTTCCAAATCTCCAAAGAGATTTCCATCTCTTACGAGCTCATCTCTTACGGCCTGCAGCAGGGAACAAGATTTTCATTACCCTTTAGCAGCTGTGAGAGGGAAGATGGGATTTTTCCAAAGCACTCACCCTGTGAACTGCCCTTCTGTGGAAGTTAAGTGGTGAGCGATCTCGGGTTCCATGGGACCAGGGTCAGAGCAACAATGGGATTTTTGTAGAATCCCACAGATGAAGCCAAGTTTTGAGCACTCGCCATCCTGAATTCTCTTTAAGGACAAGAAGGGAAATCCCAACAGGAGACCCCAAAGGAACATAAAATTTTCCCTGCTCATTTCAGCACACAATGTGGGAGCAGAAACCTCTTGTGAACTTGCTTGAATGCTCCTACCTCTATTAATCCTGTAAAATGGATGTAAAAGAAGTAATCTGAACAAAAGATGGGCTTTTCCAGATATGTCCATGTAGGATCTTGAATTAAATGAGCCTTGGTCTTGAAGGATCAGGACATTTTGTGAATTGCCTTTGCTCTGAAGACAGTGACATTGGTCTTAGAGGGAACAGGATTCTTCTAAAATTATCACCAACAATAACATTGGAAGGGACCTCAAAGCTCATTCCATTCCATCCCCTGCCATGGAGGGGGACACCTTCCACTATCCCAGGTTGCTCCAAGCCCCATCCAGCCTGGCCTTGGGCACTTCCAGGGATCCAGGGGCATAATAAGGGCCCAAGTGGTTACTGGATTAGAATTCCCACCAGAATTCAGCCCATGTTGATTCATCTGCCTAAGGCTGTGTTCTCCATTGGCTTGAGGAATGCTGTTTCACTTTCTTGATGCTGGCTAGCCCAGAAGGTCACAAGCCATGTGTGCCTGAGCCCAGTTCTTGGAGAAAGGCTGAACTTCAATTCCACTCCTCCTCCTGGGGCCTCTTCTTGAGTCCCAACTAGAAAATGTTGTGTCCTCTCAAAAGGAGTTGATACAGCTTTTTCCTGTAGCTAATTAAAATAAAGCAGTGTCCTCAATATCACCTGGCTTGGCAGAAAAACCACTGAAATCTGAGTGAAAAGCCAACTTTAGTTGAAAATCTCCCTGTCCCAGATGTGAAGGCTCCAGCTGTGTCAGCAGCAGCTCAGAGCTGCCTCTCCCAGTCTGTGAAGCTCCTGGCTCTCCATGTCAGTGTGGTAAAAATAACCCTGTTTGAAATCTAGTGGAAATATTAAGGGCTTAATTATCGTCTGCCTTGGAGCTTCTCTTTCAGCCGAGAATGAGGAGATAGGAAGAATTTGGCTGCTGTTCTCTGCTCCTGCACCACCCAGCCACACTGAGAGCTAAAGCAACTCGGTGGCTCCTGTATTTTTAGTGGCCCCTCTGGCAGGAAGGGATTAGAGGGAATTGCAGCTACTTCAATACCCCCTTGTTCCAGGCAAGTGTGTGTGCCTGTCCCCAGCAGACCCCTTGGCTGTGTGTAGCTTTCTGTGAAAGAAGGAAAGTAAAATCTATTTTTAGGCAGTCTGAGTGGCCTGTTATTGGAGGCAAGGTTGTTGACTCATGCCCATCTGATATCATTTAAAGGGTTAGATATTGCCAGCTAACAAAAATAAGTGCTGTTACTCCCTCCTAGTCAATAGAGTTAGCTGTTCTTAAGCTGACATTTGCTTTTATGGCAGAAGCTGTGCATCCCCAGGGCCCTGTTAATAATGTATACATGGCNNNNGTTAATAATGTATACATGGCTGACAAGGTGCAAATCTGGATTTTCTTGGGATTGTGGTGATGGAAACAGAAATATGAAGGCAGCAGGGTTGCCAGGGAGCCTTCAGCTCTGTCTGTCACTTGTGTTCATCTCTATTCAAAGAACCTGCAGAAATTACATGGGAAGGAGACAAAAGACTGCTCTGTTAACACTGAGGGCTCTTCCCTTTCCACGGTAGAGTATTAGAAAGGCCCTTCCCTCCTCCTCCTCACCCCAGCCTGCCTCGGGAGCATTCTCTTTGTAAAAGAGAAACTCTTCTTTTTCCTGTCTGTTGGTTTTTGGCATCAGTTTTGAAGCCCGGAATCGCTCCCTGTGGGTGTGCACTGGAAAACTGATGGGAACTGGTTTCCTATCAGCAGCTGAGATGCAATTCCTGGCTCCACTTTTCCAGAGAATCACAGGGTGCAGACCTGGACAGCATCGTGTGCACAGCGTAAGAGACCAAGCACCTCTCGTGGGCTGAGTGTGTGAAATCCTGAGGCAAATACTTCTTGCAAACTCAGGGCACAAGGGAGATGGGAGGGGGAAAATATCAGCTCATAAAGCTTTGCCTGCTGGCTCAGGAGCAGGGAAAGAAATGCATAAGAAGTGAATATAGTTCTGTTTCTTTTTTAGGTCACAGCTGGAATTAACCATGAGGTATTTAACACTGAAGTGAAAGGGAAGGATGAGGCACTAGGGAGAGGAACTGCTTGAAAACCGGTGAGTCCAATGTCTCTTTTGACCAAGAAAGATGGAGGATTTGCTTGGTGTAAGGTCACACTGACTACAAGATCCTTGTCTTTCCTTCCCTCTGCTGGAGTAAGGAAAGCCAGGGCTCCATGTATCCCACTTGAAATGCAACTTAAAGGGGAGATGCAACAGGCAGGTGGCTGTGAGTGAAATAGGCCTCCCAAAAACACCTTCCACTGCTTCCACTGCGCCTGCTCTGGCCAAGCTGACTCTGAAACCAGAGCAGCGGCCAGAGAATCCCAGAAAGAATCCCAGAATGCTTTTTGTTGGGAGGGACCTTAAAGCCCATCTCGTTCCACCCCCTGCCACGGTCAGGGACACCTTCCACTATCCCAGGCTGCTCCAAGCCCTGTCCAACCTGGCCTTGAGCGCTTCCAGGGATGGGGCAGCCACAGCTTCTCTGGGCACCTTCAGGGCCTCCCCACCCTCACAGGGAAGGATTTCTTCCTAATGCATAACCTTAACCTGCCCTCTGTCAGTTTAGAGAATCCTGGAATCACAGAACCATTGAGGTTGGAAAAGACATCCAAGGCCATCAAGTCCAGCCTGTGCCCAGTCCCCACCTTGGCACCCAGCCCAGAGCACTGAGGGCCGCGTCCAGGCCTTCCTTGGACATCTCCAGGGATGGGAACTCCACCACCTCCCTGAGCAGCCCCTTCCAATGCCTGACAACCCCTTCCATGAAGAAATTCCTCCTGAACCTCCCCTGGCACACCTTGAAACCGTTTACTCTCGTCCTGCCACTTGTTGCCTGGGAAAAGTTGCCGATCCCTACCCGGCTCCTGTTTTAGAGTGAGAAGGTTTCCCCTGAGCCTCGTTTCCTCAAGAGACAGAGCTGAACTCCTCCCCACAGCTGCTCTAACCCCTTCATCTGCCCAATTCCCATCATGACAGCCATTTCTACGATTGAAGGAATGCTGATAGCTGCTCTCTGGGTGCACCCTTTGGCTCACCGTAGTGGCCACGGTGCCTTGACTGCACTGTTAGGATGCAGGCTAATCAACACCAAATGGGGTCTTGCTTTCAGAAAAGATTTTTCTGTACCATGGTAATATCAGTAATCTCAGAAATATTCCTGGAAAGGGCTTGTTTTTTTCCCAGATGAAAATGGGGGCAGAAAATGGCACTCTAGAGCCAATATCTGAGTCAATCCCAATCCTTTGTGGGGTTTGGAAAGGCTTCCCTAAAGTGCTGCTCGGTGTCACTGGATGGATAAAACAAAGTTTATGCTGCTCCACAGGTTAGCACTGCACGTGCTGGGCCGTGCTCCCTTTTCCCTGACTCGAAAATTTATTCCAGACCTGAAAAAAAACCCTCTTCCCTGATGTACATGAATTCCTTTCTAATAAAAACACATTTTATTTTTCTGACAAAACAAGATTTTTCACGAGGGGAGTGGGGCAAAACTGCATTCAAAAACACACAGCAAGAAAGCACATCACAAGAATATAGGCCAAGTAGTCATCAACAGTTAGAATAGTTTCTTGAAGTGGGCCCCGAAATAGCCAAAAGAGCTTCTTTATTTTTGATATGTTGATTAATGATACACTAATAGCTGAGGCATGTCTTTCATAATTACTTGGTTTTAAAAAACCTAAGCAGAGCCAGGACCCTCTTAGGGCTGAAGGGGCTTTTGCAGTTCCCCAGCAAGGCAGACATCGGGATCATATCCAGCAGCTGCTGGGAATCACAGCCATGCTCCAACAATGCCCCGAGAGCACATGCCTAACTTTACCCTTACTCCATAAAACTTGTGGTACACAGTGACAGGAACAGCAAAAGAAACGCTGGATAAAGGGGGAAAAGATGGAGTTGGCCAAGTCAGGCAGGAGGCCCGTGTCAGAGCCAGGAGCTGAAATCACCTCTCCTGAGGATGCTCTTTACCACCACTGCCAGAGGCAGAGCTGACCTTCCCGTGGCTCCCTGTGCAAGATCCCAGGCTCCACAGGACCTGACACTTGGATCCAGCTTCTTACTTTTAACTTTTTTGTTCCTTGGCCCTCAGGCTGCTTTCCGAGTGGGCCACGAGCATCACGGTGAATTGCTGTCAGAGGGCTTTTCCAATTGGGAAAAAACCAAACAAAACCCAAAACCAAACCAAACAAAAGCCCCAAGCTATGACCAAAATCCTTCCCTAAGGTTTTTTTAACACAAGTTTCCAAAGAAGTTTAATGCTCTGGTGGAGGACTGTGTTGTGCGGTGTGGTCTGAAAGGTGGGGAGGAGGCAGGAGAGCAGGAATTAATCCTGTGGCATGTGGTGAGCAAGATGTCCACCTTGCAGACAGATGCTTTTCAGCAGTTAGTGAGGATGCAGTCCCTGCCTAATTGTATTTAGCCAATTCCTGACCTTTTAGATCAGTGGGAAGAGTCCCAGGCAGTCAGCAGACTTGGGAAAAAGCCCCAAATGACAGAGAAAATTAGACTTTGGGAGTTTTGAACTGTTATTGTTTGACTCATGGCTGTGGGTATTTTCCTCTCTGTGCAGCTGTTGGGAGAACTGGGGGTGGCTACTGGGAGATGATTGAATCCATGTGACATCCCTGGGGTAAAAGAGCTCTGTGGTGAGGCCTTAAAATGTTACAGCAATCCCAACAACCAAGAGTTCTGACTGGCAAGACTGAGTCTGGGAGAGCTCTGCTGTGAAATTCCTGGAGTTATTTGGGCTGTGATAGCACCCACTGCCACCAGGGTTATGTGGGAGAGGTCAAAAGCGTGGATTGTTGCCCCCGAGAAATTGCTTATGAAAGAAATGAGGAACAGAAATAAAGGGGCTGTTGCAAATTTGCAACAAGGAACAGGAGGGTTGGTCAGATGTGGGGGCTGAAGGCTCCTCTGGCTGCTTTTAGGTGCCTTCTCAGATGAGCTGCCTGTCTAAGAAGGGTTTTAATAAGGTGAAAGGGAGCTAAGCTGCTCCAGAAGTGAGGACCAGCGATGGCTGTGTCCTTGTAAATCCTGCCTCCTCTGTAGAGAGGAAGAGAGGCTCAGAAAGCTGCATGGCTGTGCTGCTCACAGCTGCTGATTCCTCTCTCTTCCCAACTCTGCTTCCAAGAGGGGTCAGAGCCAGGGCAGCAGTCAAAGTGCCAGGGAGAAGTTTCGCTGCTGATAGACAGTGTTTCTCCTCCATCTGCAAAGCTGAAAATGGAGAGGGACCAAAAAAAAGTCTGAAGCACTACAATGATGATAATAATAATCCCCAATTCCCTGGTAGTCAGTCTCATCTCACCCCACCCTTTATTTCTTCTCCAGAAATCCTGTTTCCCCAGGACTGCTGGCACCCTGAGGAGGACAGATCCGGTGCAGGAGTCATGTTGGGGGCCAGAGAGATAGCATGGGATGGATGGGATGGGATGTGGGTTTCTTTCAGGACAGCGAGTTCAGATCATGGTCTGCCAGAGGTTTTTCCATGGAACCTTAAGCCTACCTTTTAAACTCCTCTCTGCCTCAATTTGCCAGCAATTAAGTGGGGTGGGACTTTTCTCTTTAGCTGTTTGGATTGTCAGCTGTCTAAAACAGCGGCTGTTCCATCTCCTAGCATGCCTGCTCCTGGCTGTAGCTGCTGCCATGATATCGCTTGTAATAAGGGAATGAGCACGTCTTCCTCTCTCTGCTCAGGACCAGCCAGGAAACCCTTTGGGTTTCCTGTCACAGCACCAGGGACAAGGAGACAGGATTTGCCTCTGAATTGCCAGATCCCAGCACGGATTAGCCAGGCACATCTACAAAAAGCTACGGGACAGTCGCTGCTCGGAGAGGGAGCTCCTGAAGGTTGTGTCCCGGCCCACACTGTCCCCAGAGCAGCTGGGTCCCTCTGGACTGCTGGGCTCTCACGAGCAGAGCTGGCCCGAGGGCTCTGAGCAGGTGTTGCAAATTTTCCTCTTTTTGTGTTTTTTTTCTCAGGCAGGGCAAGACCATCTGTGACGCTCTGAGGTCATTAATGGTTTCCAGGATTGCCAGGAAATAGAAAATACTTGTGCAGCCTACGACGTGTAGGGCAAGCAGATATTATGCTCACATATGCAGGAACACAGAGCAGGGTGTAGGGGTTTGTGAGATATTCCAGTGGAGTGGCTTCCAGCGGTTTTTGCCTTTAGGAAGCTGCACAGCTGTTCCAAGCTGTTGAGCACTCGGGAGGATGAGCTCTATTTGCATGACAAAGGCAAAAACAATGTCGTTGTCTGTCACCTTTTCCGGGGTGTGCCAGGCAGGGGTCCCTTCCAGCCCCTTGCAGGGACTGCTTCCACCTGCAGCCGAGGATCTCCGCGGTGTTACCTTAGCCCTCAAATCCACCTGGAGAACGTGGTGTCTTGGGCTGTGGCCCAAAAAATCCAAATGAGAGCCTGCTGGAGCGAGTGGGAATCTTTCCATGAAATGCTCAAGGGTTTGCTTTGGATTTCATTTGCTCTCTGCAAAGCTGAGCTGCGGCCAGTGGAATGAGACTGCTTTGGGATGCTCACGCTATCCCTTGGAAGGGTGTTTCAGGGGTTAGGAAGAGTCTCCAAGCAGGAAGCAAATCCTACCAGGAGCACCAGGGCCTCCTGGATCTAATCACCCCTGAAGCCTTAATGAAGCTCTTTTATGGGGCGAGGCCACTTGGTGCTGCTGTCACTTGAGCACGAATCCTTCGTGGCCTGTAAGGAGGTGCGGGTCCTTGGAGGAGAGCTGGGATGGGCTTGTGTAGTTTTGCAACTGCACATCAACATCTGTCTGGGGATCAGTATTCACGGATCAGTTATCAGGAATCTGGCTCAAGTGGGAGGTGTTGTGATAAAAATGTCTGGAGCTTTCATTTGCAGCCAGGAAAGGGAGCTGAGTTTTTCTAGGCTGGCGTGGGTTTCCTAGGCTGTGACAGAACAGTTTTTGTTTTGACACTGTCAAAACATTTCTTTTCTTTTTTTTTTTCTTTTCTTTTCGATGGAGATGCTTTTATTAGAATCTGACTTCAGTATATAGACTGTGTGATTTTTATAGTATATCAATAGTCCGCTCTATTGTTTTGCTGTTAGTGCACCTAACTGTTTCTACATCTTTGAGAAGAAGAGTTTTTATGCTACCAGAAAAAAAATCCGCTTTGCTAAAGCAAACTACACTGATATTTCTGGGTGTTTTTTAAAGCAATTCACTGAATAATTTCCACAATTTTTATTTAATTTCCCTTTCTAGGAGCTCATAGGAAAATACTGGGGCTTTCCAGAGAACAAAAATTACACCTCCCAGCCCGCATGAGTGTGGTTCTTTTTGCAGAGATAAGGATGCATTTATTTCACTTTATAAATCTATGTCATGATCCAAGTGGTCTGGCAATAAGAACCTGCAGTAATTTAATGTTACTGATTTTATATCTGTTATTACATGTACCTGACTTCACCCAGGGGGGGTTTCACTGACTCTGAGGCTGGATGCCATACAGAATCACAAGGAAGTTGTTAATCCTCTTGTTATAACCTTGGGAATTTGGGAATGGAGACAGCAATTATTTTCCAGTGGTGGTGCAGGGAATCAAAGGGAGGTGAAACCATGAACAGTGGTCGCAGAACTCCCACACAGCATCAGGACCCCCAGCAGGTCCAGCAGGTGCTGCCTGTGTTTTCCATTTTGTTTTGCCAATGTTTTTCCCAGATCCCAGCCTTCTGTAGAGAGAGGCCTTGTAAATCTCTTTCAGGACCATCCACTCTGTCTTGTTTAAAACTTTGCTCTGCCCTTGAAGAAACAGAATTTTTCCTCCCTCTCTTGAAACTTGTGCTACCTTCAGCTGTAGCATCACAGGAAATTAACTGATATTATCCTGCATAAAAACTGTTTTCTCAACAGCTTCACCCCATCCAAAATTCTTGCTTTCTGAAGATGAGAGTGATTCACAGTACATGCATGTTTTTGAATTTGCTCACAGCTAGCAGCTTACCAGGACTGCTCCAAACTTAAAAGCCCAGCTTGGGAGTAGTAAAGGGCTCAGAGCAGCTTATTTTGGTCCTTCTCAGGTAAATAAGTGCATCTTTGCACCACATGCACAGCCAGTTCAGCCAGAGGAGAGCCTGATTTCACCGCCAGCAGTTCTGACTCCATCTGGGTGAAACTGGATGGAATGGCAAGGACTGGGCAGCCGGATTGCAACAGGAGGGTAGGGGTTGGAATATCTGCGGAATGCCCAAGCAGGAATCTGGCTTGAAGTGGAGGCTGCGAGCCCTGCCTGCCCTGGAGAAGTGCTGCAGTCCCCTGGGAGGAACCAGAGGGAGTTACTCTGTGCTTTAGGGCAGGTGCACAGAGGGAGGTTGGAGACAGACAGCCCTGCAGCAGCGTGAGTTTGAGCTTGCAGCTTTCCAAGTGCTCTAATTGCCTTTCAAACAGCTATTCCTTTATTCAAGGAGACCCGCCCCGGGGCTTCCCTGGGGTAAATTCCAGATTCCCATGGAAATCCGTGAGCGTGGGGACATTTCAGGCTGGCCTTTGTGCTTTGTGCTGTCTTGCTTTTTCCAGGAGCCTTAGATGCTACATGTGAAGCAGATCCCGAAGTGAAAGATCTTAGAAAAGGGTTTGCCCTTTGCTTGCATTGAGAAATGCAGTCCATCCTCCAGCTTTTGCCCATATTGCAGCTACCCAGGCTTAGAATAATCTGGTTTAAGATAACATGATAACATTCAGCTTGCCAGGGCCTGCTTCCTTCAAGTATCACCTACCAAGTATTTGGGCCAAGCCAGTTCCATTCTTTGTGCTGTTTGGTTTTGGGTTTATTTTCACCATTCCCTGAGCTTTCTAGGAAAAACAGTTTCCTCTGCAACCAAATATAGTCCTGACTCCTCCACTAAGAGCACTTTTGATGTGCTGTTCAAAGCAAATCCATCAGAGCAGGGTTGTGTTAATAAAACTCTGGAGAAACAGGAGGTCAAGTGACGTGAGTTAATAGACCTCTCTGTCTCTTTGGAGCTCCCATTCAAAGCCAAGAGGAATTTATCCGGACAAAAACACCAGTTTTAACTTTGGAGATTGCTCTTTGAGCCACAGAGAACTAATTCATGCTAGTGGATTGCATAAAGGCACTTATCCACATCTTTCCAGTGCTCCCAGATGTATCCAGGGACAGCAATTTTATTTTTTTTAATATACTTTTCCATCAAAAGAATTAAACCCCAAACCCTAAGTCCTAGATTTTTCTTTTTTTCTTTTTTTTCTTTTTTTCTTTTTCTTTTTTTCTTTNTGTGTGTGTGTGTGTGTGTGTGTTTCTTAGGTTCAAACATTATTTCTGACTGGAACCAGAGGTATTTAATCTGAGGAGGAGGCAAGGGTTTGCACAGGGTTTCAGCTGGCCAGGGCTGTCTTTACCCAAGGAACCTCTGTTTCTGACATCTGCTGGGTTTCGTTAGGGTTTTCTTTCTCCTCAGAGAGAAATATGTACTATTGCTTTCTTTTGCACATGGTCCAGTGCTTTTAGCTGACTTTCCACCCTCCTCTTCACATAACTGAGGTATTGCCAGCATGCAAAACACCACATTTTGCAGAAAACTTGTGCCCCAGGCACTTTATTTGTGAGTCACACACACATCCCAGGGCATGGGAAGCCTTTCCGAGGTTGTCACACCCTTGTTTTCACCAGGATGAGGAACCAGAGGTAAGGATGGCTGAAAATCTCATTTCAGATGGCCCACCCAGTCCTGTGGTTTGTCTCCCCACCTCTTGTCATTCAACAGCCTTGGGCTGCTTGTCGGGGTGGGAACCACCAGCAGTGATGGAGAGATGTGTTCATCTCTTGGAAAATATCATTTGCATGTAGCCACAAACCCAGGGCAGTCACTGCTCCCTGCCACTTCCTTCTGCCAGTGTCCAGAAGTGACCTTGCAGAGGCCATTTGCAGGTTTTTCAGGCCCCCAGAAAAGCAAGAACTTTAGCCAAAAAATCGGGCTTTCTCTCCCAAGTCTTGTATGTAATTGAAATACCTTGGCACAGGGACTGTGGGTCCTCAGCCTGGCAAAATCTGTATTATGTGTGAGATTCTGGGTGCCCTGAAACCATAGTCCCACTGTTCCCACGTAACCTGAACTTATGATTTCTGTCAGGAAAGCTTGAATTAAGGGAAAACCCGTGGCATTCTTTAAGGGATGAAAAGGACTAGGCTGGAAAACCCGAGCTGGCCCCAGCCTATTAAATATCCACTTTCTGATGGGAAGGGAGTCCGTGGGATGGACTCTGTGGGGACTTTCTCCCTTCTTTCCACTCCTTTGGCTCTGGGCCTTTTGCCAGCAATTTCCATGGCTGTCATCCTGGTGACAATCCTGTCAAACTCCCCCCTTGGCTCACAGACACGGTCATCAGACTCACTGGGCAAAAATCTTGCCCTGGTTTGGCTCAGGACCTAACTGGTCACTGTTCCCAGCCCCTGTGTGGATTTCCATGCCCATAGCTGCCTATGGCTTCCCCAGATTTCCAAGTAGCCCTATGAATCAGCTGCATCCGCATGTCCAAGGGGTTCCCTTTCCTCCAAATGACTCATGGCCTACGTGGATGAGAGGCCCTTTCTTCCAGAAGGCTCCCAAAGACATTGCAAAAGTTGCAAAAAAGAAAGGGCAAAAGGTTCATGGAAATTACCGTATTGTTGGGATATAACATAAAGTATTGCAAAGTGGGATTTGTCTTCCCAATGGAATGGCAGGCTGCCTCAAGTATGCATTCCTCCCACCTATCTTTGGAAAGACTGACTCACCCTGTGGGGCTGCTTCTTTCTCTTTCCCTCAGCTGCAGGGTCCTGCATGCGTAGCTTAGGTGGGCATTTAACTTCTAGGGTCTTTGAAGGACTCTGTACTATCTTGATTTCTCTTTTCAGGTTGGTAGTGGCCAGCCCAGCTCCTGGGCGGCTGGTTGTGCTTTAATCATAAAATGAAGCACAAAATTAGAGGTGGTTTGGGTTGGAAGGGTCCTTAAAGCTCATCTCTTTCCATCAAGTGGACACCTTTCGCTATCCCAGGTTGCTCCCAGCCCCATCCAGTCTGGCCTTGGACATTTCCAGGGATTCAGGGCAGCCACAGCTTCTCTGGGCAACCTGTGCCAGGGCCTCCCCACCCTCACAGGCAAGAATTTCTTTGGTAATACAGTAAATAGAGCAAAACGTGAAACTTCTTGTTTTAAGCCAGGCACAATTATCTGGGCACATACAAACGGTGTTTGAAAATTTGGGTTTAATATATCTGAAGGCAGAATTTGGATTTAAAGATCGGTTCTTTGTGCTGAGTGAGAGGAGGCTGATTTTATTAAAGATTTTTTTTGCATGATTTTTCATGTTTCTCTGACTGCACATCCCCAGTGACTTAAAGAACAGCCCTCACCACAAGCTATTACATCATGAATTCGATATCTCTCCCTGGGAAAAGAAACACTTTTTAGGAAAAAAAGCAAATGGAGGGAGGGGTGGGGGAAAGAAGGAAGTGTTTGGAGGAGTTCAGAAAGCCTGAGATTCCTCCAGGGTCCCCAGCTGTGCTGTATGTTGTCCCAGCTGACCACCAGATATTTCCGCTCTGCACATTAATGCATTCACAGAGAGATCAAAGCGCCTGCCCTGGGCGTGCTCTGGGCCAAGTGTGGATGTCCTACCTCCAAACAGCCTGATCCCAGAGCTTCCAGCCCTTTATCCCTCCCTCCTGATACGCCCGGGGCTGAGCAGAGACTCTCTGGAGCTCATTATGGGCAGCGTGTTAAGTGATGGACAAATCCTCCCAAGCCCCGTGGTCCCGGTGGCCTGGAAGCCACATCCGCTGCCACAATATTTCGGGTGATGGAAGCAATTTTCCTTCCATGCTGAGGGGAAGAGGAGCAGCACTTTTCTGATGGTCCCATCACTCCACATGTCCCGTGCTGCCACTCTTCAGAGGTTTGGAGGCAAGTGCTGGTGGGTGGCCTTGGGACAGCCTGGCTCATCCAGTGTTAGGAAGTTGGAGGAATCCAGTTAGGAGGGCTCTGCCAGCTCTGTGCCCCACAGGGTTGGTTTGTGATGCAGCCCAGATCAAAGCCACATCCTTTACCCGTCAGGAAATGCTTCAAAGCAGTATTTTACCTCTCCGCAATGTTTTTACAGAGGATGGTTCTGAAATTACAGAATCACAGAAGGGTTTGGGTTGGAAGGGACCTTAAAAATCATCTTGTTCCAAGCCCTGGGAAGGGATACTTTCCACTAGAATCAGTCCTTGCACCCTGCCTTTCTATGTGCCCTGAGCAACCATCACTGAGCACAAAGGGACAGGGACATCTGCTGAAAATTGCAAGTGCTGGAGACAGTGGAGTGTGTTGTGCAAGGGCTCTGTCCCTCATCAGTGTCAAATTGCACAAACCAGTGCTGGCCAGAAGAAGAGCAGTTAACAGCTCACTTCCTAAAATGGGAATATCCCCATATGCTGTTCCTGGCTGAGGACTGGGGCAAGAGCAGCAAGGGATGGTAGTGACTGCCGAGTGTCCCTTGCCCCCGCAGTGCCCAAGGGAAGGAGAACAGCACTGTCTGACAAGTACCGGGGCACTTTGCACCCTGTAAAATCCCCCTGACGTAACTTTAAACCTAAATAATGTATCTCCCTTGAAAAGAAGCTGCTGTTCTCTGGGATCCAGCCTCTGCTGGTTAGATTCCCTGGGGCTTAAATGTTTCGGGCATGTTGCTAGCACAACAAGTTAAAATGGGAACTTGTAAAATCCTATATTTGGGGTTTAATTGCACAGTTAAGCAGCAAAAGGCTGTTCTTCGAAAGGGGAGAGCAGGCAAGGTCCATCTATGCAGTGTGGGAAAAATGACTGGTAGGTGCCAGTGGAGGAAACCCAAATATACCATGGGACTCGTCACCCTGGAAGTGATCCATCGTTCCATCCAGAGGAGCATGCAGCTTCTCTCTGCTTGAGGTTCTAAGGTTGCAGGTTTATTTTGATTTTAGTTTTAATTACACTCACCATTTAGCCCTGCCCCAAGGCTTTGGGCAGCGTGACCTTCCTGAGACCTGAGGTGCTGCTCGTGTTCTGCTCCCCCAATTTTTACCTTTTTGGTGTTTTTTTTTTCCCCCCCGACTTAAATGGCCACATCAGGATTGTGTCCTGCAGGTTTTTCCAGAAGAGTTATTTAACCAGATGGCATGTTTGTTTAGCAGTAGCTCTGGACACCAGCTCCTTCCAGATGTCCTTGGAGGAGGAGAGTGTCTTGCCCACAGCTCATCAATCGTGCGGTTTCTGCCTTGCCAGAGCTTTGTGGACAGCATCTCTCCTGATGTTGCTTCCAATGTATCTGATCATTTTTATCCATTTAAGAGCTAGAGATGTGGATTGCTTCTCATTCCATGTGAGTCCCCCCATCATTTTGACCAGTGCGAGCTCTTACTTAGCAGTGAACTTCTCTCCACCTTCATTTGTTCTCTCCAATCATGACTTGCCCACTTATCCCTCCAGAATTTTCTCTCTCACTCATTTTCTTCCCGAAAGATCCTTGATGGTCTCTGTGAACCTCTTGTTGGAGCAAAACTCCTCTCTTCTGTGATGCATCATGTGGAGTTTCACTCCTTGTCCCTGCAGTCTAGCTCAGCTTGGCATTTCATGTCCCCCCAGCTCTCACCAGCCTCTTACATCTGGAGAGAGAGTCTGACTCTCCACATGGCTCACTGGAGATTTTCAAGACCCTCAAAGGTATTCAAAAAGCAGGGTTTTTTTAACAGAACTGATGAAAATCACATCCAGTCCACAGCTGTCCATGCAGTGGACATTTGCAGCCTTGCCTTCCAGCACAGTGACCTGGCCATGGAGCTGGAGGGGTGGGGAAGGTGTTGGGAAGCCTGAATTTTGCCTGCCCTCGCTCCATGGCAAGACTTCATTCCAGCCCCCTCTGAGCCTTACCTGCAGCAGAGACTAGTTCAGGCGTGTCAAACTAGGAATTTCTGCTTTAAAAACAAGGCAGGAGCATTTAGTGGGTTTTCCTTTAGCTCTGTTTCTTCTTTCAGAAATGAGAATAACGAGAGCGAATGCTGCAGCAGTCACTGGAGTTGTGCAGCTGCCGGCTTTTCACACACAGCTCCAGGATCTGCCCTGAAATCCCAGCCCGTGGGGAGTTTCCAGTCCTCCTGGAGAAGGATTCACAGGTGAGTTTCAGCATGAAACCCCTAACACCCACAGGAATGAGTGGAACAAAGATGACAACAATTTTTCTTTAAAACTCCTACTTTTAAGGCAATATCAGGATTTTCCTGAGGTTTGACTCATTTTATTTTGCAACAGCTGAGTCAGAGGTGGAAGCACAGCTTCCCGAGGAGCAGTGGCAAGGCTGGAGCAGAAGACCAGAGGGAGATGAGATTTCCAGCATCAGCTGCTGCAGGGAGGGAGGACCATTGCCATTTCCTTGAGGCAGAGCTCAGGGAAATGGGGAAAACTGGGAAATACTCAATAACACGAACTTCTTTTAAAAGTCCTTAACCTGTGTGGTTTTCTGATTTGATCATCGGCCTGAAACTTCAGAGTTTTGGAATTGGAGGTTTCTTTTATTTAACTGAGAGGGTGGCTGTGTGGCTAATGGGATTCCTGGGCTAAATGTGTCCCTATCTCATTAGCCCTGGGCTAGGATTCAGTCCCTCAACTGGCTTTGAATGGGGTTGTTTTCATCTCTGTCCTCCTTGGCACAGGGTGGAGAGAGGCCAAACTTTGCTGGTCTCTGTGCCAGTGCAATCATGTGAGAGGTTCAGGGCCTGAAGGAAATGCTGAGGCCTTTCATATGAAACAGGAGGGGCTTTCTGCACATCAGATGAAAAAGAGCAGCCTCAGGCAAAATTTGGGGGATGAAAACCATCCAGCCCTTCGCAGTACTGGTCAGAAGTAGCAGCAAGAGGAAACGGTAAATGCAAAGGGAAAAAAGCTGGATCTAATGGAAATTGCTGGTCCAAGATCTCCCAGCTGGGTGTCTAGCACAGAGCAGGCTTGGGAGTCTTCGGCAGCAACCTGAAAATCAGGAAAATAAAGAAAAAATTAAGGAAAGGCTGATACTGACAGTGAAATTGTGGACATACCAAAGTAGGTACCCCACTTCTGCACTGCTCAGTGATTCTAGAGAGTACCTGCTCCAAACACCGGCAATCAGTGCTTATTAGAAATATCCCTCCGTCCCTTCTCCCTGGCGATGCTGGGGAATGCCAAGGCATTGAGACAAACCTGACCTTGCTTGTAAGTACACCATGCTGGCCTTCCTGGGGCTGAGCTCCCCTGAGCTCTTCCGGAGACCTCTTGAAGTGGCTGGAGGAATGTGCCAGTATCCCTTGACACTGGCCCAGGACCTGCCTTTTATCCCTGTTTTCCTAAAAACCAATGGAAGGCTTCTAAAAACACCACCCTGGCACTTTCACATTAAACGAAGTCCCACCTCTGCTTCTTCCAGTGGCTTGGCTCCAGCTGCACTCAGCTCAGGCCACAGCAAACACTGCAGAAAGCTCTGGGACTGGCTGAAAGAAAAGGGCAAAACAAACCAGAAAGAGGCCAAGCGTCACCTCCTCTTAGCTTAGTGAAGTGGTCCCAAACAGGCACCCAGAAAATCCATGTCACCCCACTCCCTGGACAGCTTTCTGCCTGCTGCCAATCCCTTAAACGAGGAGGCTGAACTGGGGGAAGCTTTCTTGCCATGCTTGGATGGTCACTGCACCATCAGCAGCACCATCCGTGCCTCTCACCATCCATCTCCCACTCCTTGGGGTTCCCTTTCGGAATCCACCCTGCTGCCCTTCATTTGAGGGAGTTATGTCCCTCACCATGACCAAGCTCTGCCATCTTTCCCTTCTTGCTGGCAGAGATTTGTTGGTCCTGTGGGCAGGATGTCCTGGTGTGCACTCGGGGCTGTACGAACCTGTAACAGCAAACAGTCCCCACCCAAGGTGTCCAAAACTGCTGTTTTGGAAGCATGTGGCCAAAAAGCAAACACAGAAATAGAAAAACTAGTTTTGGCTTGCGTTGTTTTTTGCTTTGTGGGAGTATTTTGTGCCAGGCAAATAAACCACTTAATAACATTATCTGAGCAGAAAAAGAAGTGAGAAAACCAGTGGAGCCGTGAAGTGCTATGAAAGCGGCTTGTACAGAAGGAAGTGGTGCTCTAAAGCAAGGATGTGGCATTGCTGCACTGCACGGGGATGGTGGAGGGCTGCAGAGACAAGGCAGGGATTTTTTGCACCCCTGAACAGGCTCCCCAGGGAGTGGTCACAGCCCCAAGAACCCCAGGAGTGTTTGGACAACACTCTCAGGCACAGGGTGGGATTGTTGGGGTGTCCGTGCAGGGCCAGGGGTTGGGCCCAGTGATCCTGGTGGGTCCCTTCCAGCTCAGGATATTTTATGATTCCCTCTTTTTTTGTCCTCTCTCTGAGCACAAGAGACTGATGCTCCACCACCAGCATGAGCAAGGGGTGTGGTGCCCTGTGGCAGGAGGAAGGCAAAGGGAAACACAAAAGCCCCGACACTGAGCACAGTCATCGTTATCTTCACTTGGAGACAAACTGGTAAAAGCCAGTGAAAGGCATCCCTAGGGAGAAGCATTCAGCCAGCACAGAAATCAGAAGTCTCTCCTAACTTTGTCCCTCCCATTTGCACCCGTGTTTTAATTCCATTCGGTTCAGCAGCCCACCGTTCATTTCCAGAATATTGCAGACCTGAATTCAATAATTGAATCTTTTCCTTTGCAAACTTCATTCCAGGCTGGTACCAGGATGGGGACCAGCAACAGAAACGCACAGCTCCCTTTGTGCCTTGTTCGAGGGCTCCTCTGTAACTGTGGGTGGGTGCCCGGTGTGACATCCCTGTCCCCTCTGGTGGCCTGGGGACATGGTGCCCGTGTCCACGCCCTGCTCTGGCTGCACACAGTCTGCTCCAGCCAATGACCTCCGTGACCACCACCCCGCCCTGGGGCCTTTCTTTTTTTGATTGCCAGAATAGGATCAGGCTCCCATGGAAATCCATTTCTTCTTATCCTTGCTGCTGTTTGATGATAGTGAAAGTGAAGGGGCTGCATGGGAAAGCGGGATGATAAGGAGTCAGGAGAGAGACTTAGGCTCTCACACAGGATTTTGAGGCAAAGCTGGTGTGTTTCACCAACACTTGTCAGCCCTGCTTCAGCTGGTGCCCAGAGAGTGTGGAACTGAGCAGCACCCACATGGCTCCGGGCAGGAGCAGGATTTTAATGTATTTTAAATTAATGAATTTTAAATTAATGAATTTTAACGACCTTTGCAGGACTGTTGTGCTGTTGCACACCTGGCAACATTAAAGCTGAGCTGAATCAGTCTGTTCCAGCTTCCAGAGAACGCAAACTCAGTTTCGTGGTGGTGTGAAACAGAACCTTTTGGATGGGTGGGAAGAGAGGTCTGCATCAGGGTGACATTCAGACCTACAGTGGCAGTTTCCAAGCCATGCCATCCCCCAGTGAATCATGTTTGGCTCCTTCACTCGTCAGTCTGGCCTTGGTAACACAGCCCTGGGGATTACCTGGTTCTTATCTGTGGCCATGATGGGGAAGGAACTGGGAGACCTTGCTGCCAGCTCAGCATCTCCCCCCTCTCCTCATGGTTTGGGAATTTTCCTGCCCCCGTGTGAAGCGCAGCAGTCAGACTTTCACTGATTTGCTTGCTTTAAAGCTGTTTCATGGGAAAAACTCGGTTTTTTCCTGTCTGCTAGGGGAGGGCTGATCCCAGTTGTCAGCTCTGGGTGGGATCAGAAGTGGGACAGGGGTGTTTCATCCAGCACAGCCCAGCAGAGTGCAGCTACCTGCCAGCTTCACACCCCAAGCGGCTGCCAGGAAAGTCGGGCTCTCACGCCTGGCCTCGATTTGCTGTAAAATATTGTTTCATCTGAAAAAATTACAGGGAAAGCAGCCAAAGAGCAAAGCTTTTGAGGACACGCTTTGAGCCAGCCCCGTGCTACTGGGAGACGGAGGAGGAATTCCGGACAAGCAGTTTTCTCCTGTGGTAAAGGCCCCAGGGAATCAGAGGGTGCAAAGTTAAATTAAAGCTTGATGTTTTTCCCATATTAAGGCATTATTAGATTAAGTATTACTAGAAAGTGCTGAGTTTCTTTAAGCCCAGCTTGGGCTGTTTCAAGGTGGTGTTTGGCCGTCCCTGTAAAACATGAGACACCACATGCTGCAGAAAAGCTCTCTGCAGAAAATTGTGTCAGTGAACTAAAGGAAAAAGATACTAATTGGAGGAAATTACTCGAATTTCTGCCTTGGATCAGCCAGTACCAACTCCTGAGTTTCTGGAAAACAGCAGAGCCAAGGGCTTGGAGTGCTGGAGGAGTTACTGGCTTGTTTCCTGAGGATTAGCCACGTTGGTAGGGTTGCAAGGGAATCAAAGCTCATTTATCAGCTTGGTTAAGGGCTGGGATGGTATGGGAACACTGTGAGTTTAAAAAAGTGTGGGGAGAAAGCTGCAAAGCCAAGGGAGGAAGAATGGAAAAGCCCCATCCCAGTGCCGGTCTCCCACTTTAGGGTAGGATCACATCCCCGTGGGGGATGCATGGAGAAGCAGCCCCCTGCTCCATCCCAAGCTCCCCACAGCACATCTCTGATTCGCACTTCAATGGGAACCAGCTCCACACGTGCTTGAGCCTCACTCCTCTCACATTTTTCAAGATTTTAGAGGGGCTGGGTCTTGGGAGAAAGGTCTCCTTATCCACCTTGCCTCACTCATAAAATCATTCCAGAAAAAGCCCCGTGCAGCTGGGCTGTAGCTACCCAAGGGTTGGGTTTTTCTCAGTCCCCCTGTGTTGGCATCACCAGTTTTGTTTGCTGGCCCTGGGTGTACAGCCCCCCTCCAGGGGTGTCCTCTGAGTTGGCTCCCACAGGGAGAGTGCAGATAAAACCCCATCTTGCAGGTTCTTCTGCAATTCCCAGGGGATGGTTGAGGTTTATCCTGAGGTGGGGTGAGGAGTGCTGGAGTACCAAGGTTGGGTAAGTGTGGTTTTGGTACCTGAGCTCATCTGAAGCACATTTCTGCCGAATTTGTGGAACTTTTCTGGGAAATGTAATGGTGTTTTTCTCTGGGTGGTCTGGCTGTGGTTTAGAGAGGTAGGGGATGAGCTGCCCCATAGGCTTTCCCCTGGGATCCTGCTCCAGGATGCCATCCCAGCTGTGCAGGAACCAGAGCAGACAATGATGATCTCAGGAGGATTGAACTTGTTTGGGCTGCTGACAAAAGTCTCTTTTTTTTTTTTTTCCCCACCAGAGCAGGGACAGCAGCCATAACATCAACAGGGGACCTCTTCCAGATCTCATGCAGGGATTCATGGCCACAAATCCTCCCCTTGTCTTAACCAGCCCAGAGGGAAGCCCAGCCATGCAGGGTCTCTAAAAACACTTGGCTCTCCACTGATGGGTTATTCCCTTGCATCCCTCATTGCCTCAGCTGGTACTGCTGTTGTTGCCCCCCCACCAGTGAGCAGAGAGATCCCTGAAATCCAAAAAGTCTCCTTCCGGCCCCTTGGCTCCGGAGATTTCCCTGCTCATCCATGTGTTCAGTACACACCGGGCTCAAAGCATTTCATAGAGGCTCAGAAGGTGTGGAGTTAAAATGATTTTTCCTCCAATTTGTGGGGTTGGCAAGGGGACTGTTTTCAGCAGAGAACGGACTCCTTTTGCCCTGCCCTGATCCCCGTCCCTCTCCTTGTCCACTCTGGGAGTAGCTGCTGATCCACGTGGACTTGGCCTCAAAAGTATTTCTTTCATTTTGTCTTTTTTCTTTTAAAGTTTTTTTTCTATTTTATCTTGCTCCTTTTTCCTGTTGTCTTTTTCTTTTTTTCCCTTTTTCTTT
>VYZQ01033849.1:46232-56252 GCA_013400655.1 Mystacornis crossleyi | reverse complement strand
TTGTTCTTACACATGGTAGTTTGTGCAGCCCTGGCTTCTCCAGATTCTGCCAGAGCTCAAAATCCCAGCTCAAAGTTCCCAAGCAGGTGACATCTGCTGTGCCTGGGCCCAGCTGTGTCACAGTGATGCATGTGGAGTTGTGCCCCACTGCACTGCTCCTGTGGGGCTCTAGGCCGCCTGATTATCAGGAGGACTTCCTTCTTTACCCTGTCCTGGAGTTTTGCAGCTTCTATCTCCAAGGGGTTTTTGGCTGCCCATGCTTGCTGATGATTTCTGATGGCTTCCTTTGTTCTTCACTCTCCAGCAAAGTTCTTCCCTCTCAAATAAGCATGACCCATTATGAATTTTGCGTGTTATTTTTTATAATAAAGCTTATGGCAGAAGTGAGGCTTGGGCAGGCAACTGCATGTGGAGCCCGGAGGAGTGAATGTGTCAGGTGGGAATGTGGGAAAGTGTGAGGCACGGCTCTGCTGCCCCCCTGAAAAGGCTGCAGCTACAGCCTGGGCGTGCAGCTCAGCTGAGCCTCTTCTCCTCATGGAGGCAGAACCCGTCTGACCCAAAGCTGGTTGCTTGCTTCTAACAGTGCACTTGGTGCCCCAATGAGAAGCAGAGCTCCCAGTCAGTAGTTTCTAGTTTTTTCTCTAGCATCTTTCTGTGTGGCATTCCTATGCTATAATCATGGAAATTAAGAAAAAGGCAAGACCTCTCTCTCTATTAATAATCCAGCCCTGAACCATGGAGATTCTTGTTTTGAGTGCTACTTCAAAACTATAGCAGAGAAAGCCATCTTAAATACAGGTTTGAATATTATATGTGATTTTTACAACTTCTCAGAAGATCATTTGTATCCTCTTTACACATATGGCTTTTGTGGTTGTTAAATAGAGACTTTAATTCTGATATTTTTTTAATGCCTCCAGCATGATTTTAAAGATTTCCCAGGGTTTCCCAATTAACAATAATTGCAGTTTTTCAGCAGATTTCTGTCAGGTAGGAAGTGTAAAGAAGATGGTACTTGTCCGGTGCTTTACCAGTATGTGAAGTCTGGAGGATTTTGATCATTATGAAAAACTTTATAAGTGTAGTTTCTAGTGTGTGTAGTGTACTAAACTGAATGGTATATGAAGTTATTCTCTGACTGACAGCTTGCAAGCTGGACTGACTATTCGGACAATAATAGTAATAATCTGGATAAATTTGCTTTTTAAGTATAGGTAATTGAACATAATTTCTAAATTAATTAACCAACAAGAAAATAAGATCTTGGAGCAATCCAGAGGTTAATGTAATATTGAATATATATTTCATAATGATTAAAATAAAAATAACGAATATGTATTTTCATAGTGAAGTAAAAAAAATCAATATATTGTTAAAGTATACTATTCTTATCTATGGTATGCTATAGGTCTTGTTGGTATTCATCTAAAATATAGATTTATAGATTTTCTATGTAAGTGCAGCAATAAGGAAAAAATCACGGATATATTTCAACAGTGAAAGAGTCAGCAGTAAAGGACTTAAAATTAATTCTGAGTGCATAGTGGCCTGTTGCCAAGGCTATTTAGGAACAGATGTGGCTGAAATAGATACCAATAGTCTGTTTGGGATCCCTAAAGTAAGACATCTGTCAGTCTATCGGTCAGTCAGGAATAATGGAAATGGAAACTGGCTGTTACAAAATGTGAATTACTGAAGTTCCAAGAGGACCAAATTTGAAGCTTTTGATTCTACTTCTGACATGTAGAAAACATATTTTCTCTAAGTGGCTTATCTAGTGTCCAAAGAGAGAAACTATTTTTAAGGAAGAGACATGAAAATAAATATCATGAAGTGTAACTGCCAGTGAGGTGTTCATGTGCCACATTAATATATGGCTTTAAGATGTAAATTGAAGGAGGAAAGCGTGCAGTGTTAAACAATCCTGTGGGGTCTGAACTCATAAGACACTTGAATCTTTTTCCAGAGAGTCGGTAGAATTAATGTCTTCTAGAAAAATGCTTCATGAAGCTGCAAAATAGTTTATTTATCTACAATTTGGCGTGGAAATTGAAAAAATATTTATGGAACCAGGATACGCTAATTAAAGGAGTCTTAAACTTTGTTCTTCATTTCAGAGGACTTTTAAACATAGTATCTTGACTGTCCTTGTGGTTTTTTTTCCTTTATCAGAAGATCAGCTCATGTGTTTGTGGCACAACTTATGTTGTTTCATGCTGTTTTTTCTTGTATTTCACACATTTATGCACCTCTATGCTTACATTGAAAGGGGTAACATACTCTGGATATCTAATAAGGCCTTTTCTATACACTTTAGTTCTCTACCTCCAAGGGGAGAGATCAGATATTTAAGTCTTTGTTCCAGAAAAAAGGTTTCTATGCTAGGTCTTGCAAATTGTGTTTGTGTATTCAGGTTTGCTTACACACTGAGCACTGCGTGTGTTAGTGAGTTGGATTCTGATGCTATGGGAATTTGAAATAACAGGATTTATTTAGCTTTCATAGAATGTAACCCATCCTCACGGCCTTTTCCTTTTAATGCAAAACTTTCTGTTGATGATACTGTGGTTTGTGTTATCTTAAAGTTGTAGGCCATAAACTCAGCAAGTTTTAGACTTGAGTAAAGGTGATGGGTTTTGCTTTTGTTGTTGGGTTTTTCCTCTTTGCCTGTTTCCTATTGCACTGTGTAACAATTTGGTCTTTGCCATGTTCTCATGTTATAGATAATATAATAATAGTGTTTTGTTTTATTCGTCTCTTGCTGCCTGGGGAGTGAGGATGGTGCCTGGCTGGGGGCTTGGCACGTTATGCATCATCGGGCAGTTGGCACACCAGGAACAAGCCAGGCATAGCTGGTGCTGGTTTTTGGCCACTGAGCAGGCAGATTGAGGAAAGATGGGTGGGAATCAGGGGTCAGTCAAGAGCGCTGTGCTGGGGGTGAGCTGGTCCAGTATGGGAGTGTAAGGGTGGTGCAGTGCCCTGTGGGTGTGGGAGCGATCTGGGGGTACTGTGGAGAGGGATATGAGTGAACAGAGGGGACACTGGAGCTGTTGCTGGGCAGACGGGGAGATGTGCAGGGTGAAACTGTTGTGTGAGGGGTGTGTGTGATACAGGGGAGGGGAATCACTGGGGAGTCAGAGGACACCTAATAAAGGGATGAGGAGTAGAATGCAAATGTTTTTTGAAAAAAAGTTATCAAAGTTACGTAATTTTCTTGGTCACAGAGTAGTTGACAACTCTTGACAATGCCTTTTGGGCAGAAAGGTGTGCAAGAGTCAGTTGATGGTCTTGCTTATATAGCATGATGGAGAGAATTGAAAGGTGTATATTAAAAAAAAAAAGTTGATATGCTAACCAATCTTTGGTGCCCATGCTAGTGCTATTTTCATATCCACAATAGTACTGTAACACTGAGTCTCTTTCTCAGTGTAAATTAATGTTCTTTTCAAATCCTCAAAGAGTATGCAGTCAAATCCCTTATCTGTGTAGAAATCTCATATCTCAGTTTCTTAATTATCCTGTTTTCTGGCCCTTGGGGAACACTAATTTTTTAAGCCCTCTTTCAGATTCTAGATACTGCTATGTTCTTTCTTTGATTGTCATTTTACCATATCATCCCTGAATCTGTATCCCTCTGTTACGCACTGTTTTCTTTTTCTACTGCATCAAGTATTGCCAGCTTATCTTAAGTGCAGGTAATTGGAAATGCATGATTTTTTTTATACAGTTGCAAAATAGAAATAAAAGCAGGAAAGTCTGTCATCTGCTCTTGCTGGAATCAATAAAACTGAACTTAGAAAAACAACTTTCCTCTCCTTGTAAATGTCTTGTTAACTATGTATGTTACAGAAGCAGCAGGTAAATAATAGATACTGTTGCAATTATGCAAAACCCAAACAAATAGGTATTGGATAGAAGAAATCCCTTTTTGTTTGCTGTTTCATTTAGGTATGTCTGGCTATATTATGCACTGCCTTTAGAAGGAAGTTTTTCTTCAATACAGGCAGTACTCCAAAGATATTTTTATCCTACTAAGACAATTTATGAAAAAGCTTCAGTGGGTGAAAATCGGAGCACCTAACCTGAAGAACTGAGTAGTCTGTGTACCTTAACATTAATGGGTTGTGGAACTAATGTTTTCCTTTCTAGGAAATCAGTGGTCCTGGTTTTTATGACTTATGTTGTAACAGTATGTGCAGACAAAAACCATAATGTGTTGAGTATCTGATACATGTATTACCATATTGCCATAAGGAACTGCTATTATGTTAGACACCAACTGATTTCGTGATAGTGTTGGATTTCTCTCACATATGCTTATGTTTTTGTACAGATGATCCTTTAGGAACATCTGCTAGTTTTGTGGTGGTATCTGCTGTTTCCTTTCAAAATTTGACCTTTTTGTCATTTAGTACTGTGACTGCTATAGAGCTGTGTTTTACCAGGATCCTTTTCTAAATTGATTCCTGTCTCATGGACATTAACTGTTGATTTTTTGGGTTGTGATTTTTTTTAAAAAATTTTTTTAACTGCTGACTTGAAATACGTGACTAGAATGTCTTCCTTTCAATTGTTCAGGTTGTTTCAAAAATACTTGTGTCTGTGGACTAAAGGTGTGGATGGTACATCTCAAACTATTTCACTAGGGAAGACGTTTTGGAACTGTTCTCTTGCGGTTTAGGAACCCTTCCCCCTTTAGTTGAAGAGCGGATTTGAACAGTGAAACCAGCTGTTATTAAAAAAAAATTGAAATTTTAGGCCTGAATATTCATGTGAGCCTTGATGTCTGGTAGCCTACCTGTAAGGGATTTGATGAAAGACAATTCACTTCTTAAGATCTGCAACTTCCTCCTTCTCTGACTTCTCACTTAATTGTTGTCAGTGGTTTAATATATTCCTATAACAATTTTTTCAACGACTTGGTTTAACTCACAGTTCTCTAGTGTAGGGTGTGGCTATTTCTTGCCTGTGCGTTGCAAGTTTAAACGAATGATCAGTTCACTCACAGAATTCAGTGCTGAACTCTGAATTTCCTAGCTTTTGCCTGTTTGAGCAACGTCGGATGGTAGTTAGTTGGATGCTTTTCAGTACTGAATAGTTGCTGTAGTTGTCAGTTTATTTGAATTGTGACAATATATCTGTTCTGTCAGTCCATACACTCAAGTGAATGTAGGAAAGTATTCTTTGTGAGGCTCTGAAAATGCAAAGCAACAGATGTTATGTACTGCACAGTTATAGGTATCCTGGAAACAGATCTTTGTACGGTGCAGGCAGTCTTGGAAAAACAAAATTTGACACGTGAATGATCAAGTTAAGGGTAACAGCAATAAATCCTTATGACTAAATATAATGCTGTTTTGCACATACTGATGTGAGTTTGGGTAATTAAATGCTCATTGTTATATTACCCTCCTGTCATTTGACAGAAGTTTAAAATTTATCTTATATTTTTCTGCGTTGTTTTAGTACAGCATAGTAGAAATAGAATAAGTATTCTTACTTAAAAATAACATATGAAAATGACTTTTGAAAAAAAGCCTATGTAATTCTAAAGAGTGAAAATTCTTGTAAATAAATTACTAACAATAAATAGGAAAAACTTCAAGATAACTTACTGGGTTTCTGTATGAAAAAAGCATGTCTTTGCCTGATCTGTTGACTGTTCTGAAGATGGTTCAAAATGAGATTGCTCCTGTCCAAGTCCTCTCCCTGCTCTCCTGTTTGTTGCATGGCCTTTTGGAGACTTGTCAAACAGCTCTGTCAAGAAAGGTACTGAAAGATTTCACACTTGGATGGTTTTGGGTTTCCCAAAGGCCTGCTCTGTCACATCTATGTAATTTAACTTGGAGTGAGGTGATTAGCTAGGGATCAAAATTATCATAGTGCCAGTGAATAATACACTAACAGTTAGATGGCTATAGATGGTGGTAAATGATGTCAGCATCAAACTTTGAACAGATTTGTGGTTTCATTCAGTGAATTCTGCAGCTGACACGTTCTTGGGTAAACCTGAGTGTATTGTATATTATCATGATTGGGAAAAGATTGTATATAGATGTCTGGTTTTAATTTTGTATTGTTTTTATTAAAGGAAAAAGAATACTCTGAGTATTTAATGTCAAATGTAATGTTTCTTGGTCACTTGACTGCAACACTCACATTAAACAAGGCTAGTAGTAACTAGAGTTGGTTTGGAAAACAATGCTCAGCACGAAAAAGAGTACCTGATCAATGTTTGTTTCTTTTTTTAACTGTAGTACAAATGAAAATTAAATAAGAGCTTTTTTTTTTTTAGCATTAACATTTGTTGAGTAGTTAATTATTTAAAATATGAGGGAAACAAGCAGGTGGTGATTTTGAAATTTTGTTCCTAGGTCTCACTTTTTTTATGGAAACCATTTGGGGAAGGTACACACAGAAATTCAGTACTGATCTTATAATGATTTATATGTATAAGAATGTTTTTCTTGCTTAGAGCAGATACTGCTTTTTTCATTAGTGTTTAGCAATATTGATTTTATGTGGGAGCAGAGTAATAAAGTAAGTTCTTTCCTACAGCACAACTTCAGAGCCATGGCATTTTACGGATTTGACTGGGCAACAGGGCGAGAGTCCAAGAGTTGGAATAATTAAACATAGTGTAATGTATTGATCTCTTATTTGAATGCCATCAGCTTGGAATAAAGATCCAGAGCTGTAGCTATACCATTCCTAATGTGTATAATTATAGGTTTATCATGTGGAAAATGTCATCTGTCACTTAAACAGTTGTAAGGATTATTATGTTAAGGATAATTAGAACGTAAATAGAGACTAAAGCAGATGTTTGTGTGCTCTATAAACCAGCAGTTATTTAAGAACATCTTGAATACTGTGTGCAGTTCTGGTGTTCTCAGCAAAGGCGATGTGGGACTGGAGAAGGTTCAAGGGGTGACAGTGGTTAAAGGTACTTAATGGCTTCTGGATGAGAGTGGCAGACTAGGCTGGCACTTTCTGGTCTGAAAGGAAGGGTCTTGAGATGGGGCCTGGACAAAGTGGCAGTTTTGCAACATAAGAAATACGGTGCTTCTACTAAGCTAAGAAGAACCAGGCTGAAAACCAAATGAATAGCTAAGAGAATTGTAAAACTTACTGCCAAAGGATTGTTAATGCTAAAAGATTTTGTGGATTCAGATGGAGATGGAAGGCATTTGAGTGCTGTTAAATGTGTAGAAACCACAGTCAATTCAGGGTGTCCCAAATGAAAACAGGTGGGGAATGGAAAAGTACTAGTGGGAAACAGAATAAATGCTTCCTTTATTCCTTCTCTTAGCATCTGCTGATGGCTATGGTTTGATATAAGATACTGGGACAGATGGACGTTTGCTCTGTCCTGGTATTGCTGATATTACATACCAGAAACCAGTTAAATTATATTCAAATGATATTTTGAGTAAAAGTACACACATTACTAGTCTGTAATTCCACCTGTGTCTGCAGTGCCTAGCAATATTTAATGATAAAATTTGAACTTCAGTTTGCCTAGCTTTCCATTTGCAAGGTACTTATTTTTATTGGTGGAACAATACAGTGTAAAGAATGCATGTTCTTTGCCTGAAAAAGTACCAAGGGGTTAATTTTATTAAATGTTGGTTAAGAATTACAGTGCAGTAGCAGACTGTATAGGAAACGTGAATTTCTTATCCGTAATTCCCTTGAAAAGATTGTTCATATGAATGCTTATAATTATTATAATCTTGGGGTTTTTTAATATATTTATTTTTGTTGTCGAGAAAGGAAGGTAAATTCCAAAGACATAGTTAGGCTTGTATAGGATGAGAGTCTGAAACCATTGAAAATGATTTAGTTTGATCAGCCTCAAAATAAGGAAAAAGTGTATGCTTCAGTATGCTTTGCTGGTATTTTTTCCATAAATGTATTTGAGAAGATTTCTAATGTTCACAGAAGACAACCCTTAATATAAAACATCCAGTTCCATTTGTTATGCCAGCAGCTTAAAGATGTGTGCCAAGGTATCACTACTGATTATTTCTTGAACACAGGTGGTGATAATTTTCTGGCACTAATTCACTTTATGGCTAAGTCAAAGATTATTGTATGATTTGTAATGTGTGGCTGGATATGTGTAGAAACGAATATTTTTAAAATTTACTTTTAAATGAGCAAAATAGGATTAATATTGTGATAGAGGAAAGTTTGCATGGAATAGTAACAATGACACACTGTGCAAGTGCATGTTGGAGAGTTTGAAGATGCATCTCTGTTGCTGTGTGGGTGCTCTGAACTGGAATTGCTCTCTGACCCTGCAACCATATGCAGGATCTTGATGCTGTGAGTAAAATTCATAGGATCTACAAGTAAGATATTTACTTCAACCTCATAATGGTAGTCCCTGTACGTAGGGGTGTAATGCTAGCATTTAAAAGGTTTTGGGGAGTAAAAATGTGTGTGTATTATGGGAGATTTGAAGTGCATCTTTGTCATCTTACATGATTATTCTACAGTGAAAACGGATCAGAAACTGGCTTGTTTGGTTTTTTGGGTTTTTTCTTTTTGCTAGGTTGATAAGTAATCTTTCTGTTTGATTTTAGTACTTGGTACTGGGATTAGGAATGGATATGTAAATGTCATGTGTAGGTGCAGTTACCATACTGGAGATATGAGGAGTTGGTGGTAGATGTCAAAGAACTTGCTTAAAATACAGAGGAGATGCTTGTTTGAAGTTGTTGGGCCATGCCAGGATGCAAACCAGACACTGTGGAGCATTTTGGGGTGGGTTTTTTTGGAGGGTTTTTTTGACAAGTGCTCTGTTTTAAAGCAGTTGGTCAGCCTGTCAGAAAATAAGTAGGTTTCTGCATATAACTTAATATACTAATGTAGTTTGATATAAAAGTGCAAATTATACTTAATTTTGAATTTCATGGTACTTAATGTTGACATTTTATTCATAAAGCATTTCATGAATTCTGCATGTTCTCTGAAATGCATTAACTTATCCTACTTTATGCACAGGTTATGTCAAATAAAAATGGAGCTCTCCAGATTTTTGAGAATCACATGAAAATCTCAAATAATGTTTTAAATGACTCATTACCATGTATTCATATAACTTCCGAATGGTATAACGGCATAAAATATTAAAAAAACTCAAATTAATGGCTTCACCTGATAATTTTGAGTGTATTTTGATTTTCAAAATAGCATTGTATATGATTTTTTAATAGACTCCTCAGATATTTCCTAGACTTATTTTTTCTGCTAAACATTTTGTAGACCTGTTGATACTTCTTCAGTGTCTGATACACATGGACTAAAATTTAAATTAGCTTGAAGATATTTATTATTTACAGTTATCGCTTGAGGTGTGTATGCAGCAGTTCTGCTGCTAAATGAAGTGAGTGTATCCTGAGCTTGGTGCAGATATACGGGCACAGGTGGGCGTCTTGGTGGCGTGCCCCATGCAGGGAAACACATGGCACTACACAACATGGGGCAAAGAGCACGCAGTTGGAATTAGAAATCATTTTATGGATACCTTGGAAATTTGTGCTTGTTCATATACGGGTTGTAATTTCTAAAGAGGGTGCGCATGTTTCTGTATTGAACATTTGTGAGACAGACAGCACTCTAATGTGGTTGTCCTTACTTTGTGCAGAGAGGCACTATTGTATGAGCTTGTTTATGTCAATATTTTAACAATTTATCTTTATAACTGCTTTTGACTATATTTATAGTAACATTGGCACCCTGTGTACAGAAGATAGAATCAGTGCTGAAAGGAAACTTGCATCCATCTGGAAGCAATAAACTTTTCTAAAAGACTGCACAGTGTTACTTAATCCTGTGATTTCTTACTGTGAGTGAAATTAAGGTTTGGTTCAGTTGTGTCACATCATATTGGTATCAAATCTTTTGTGAGAGCTTTGTCATAGTGGTAAGCTACAAAAAGAAATTAAATTGATGGAAGTCTGAGAATGTAATTTCCTCAGTCACAGAATTATGCACCATTGCAAATGGAGT
>VYZQ01033849.1:16778-36989 GCA_013400655.1 Mystacornis crossleyi | reverse complement strand
TGAATTCATACATCAAAAATGAAAGCAAAGATGGGTAACAGAGTTTTGGTTTATTTGTCTATTTTTCTTAATTATTTTCTGATATATTTCTAATATAAACACAAAAGGCAATGGTTGTATCAAATAAAAAATATAGTGAGCATATAATCAGCTTGGGTCATAGCACACTTTCTGATGTATGATGTAGGAGTGTACAACTGCTGTGATTGCTATTATTTATTATTATTATTTATTATATAATAAAGAATTTGCTTTTTGAATGCAAATACAAAAAGAAAATATGTCATAGAGTGTGAAATTTTGTTAATTTTTTTGAACACCAGAAAGCTGAGTAAATAACCTCTTTGAAATTGTTTTGTTTGTACAGCTGGATTCATAACAAAGTTGGTAAAATAAAAGACAAGTGATTGAGACAAATGATATGGAATAAGTTTTCAGTGCAAGCGAGAGCAGATGCAAAAAGTGAAGCTTGAGATGAGGCTGTAATAGTATTTTTTTAGTTGTTACTCCCAATCATATTGGTAATGCTTTTGGTTTTGTTTTTTTTTTTCCCCTTACAGGTGATTCCAGTGTGGCTTTACAGGCTCAAGAGGAGATCATTGAAATGAAAGATGTATTTTCAGTAAAACTGAAGCGTCGTCGTTTTGCAGGGCAGAAAAAAGGTGGTACTTTGTTGGGTATCACAATTTTTAAATGCTTGAATAAAGGAGAGAATAAGCTCACAGACTGTTCTGTCCATTTGAATAACTTAAGTGAAGATCATTGTCAGTCGTGGTTTAGAAATCTGAAGGAAATTCTAAATGGTAAGCATTTAATTGAGGTTGATGTCATATTTATTTCTGTTGGCAATACATGATGTTGAGTGAAGCTTAGAAACATTTTGCCTGTGGAAATTAAGACACAGATATGAATCTTATTTCTGGCAAATGTTTACTACTGAAGTTTTACATGGTCAAGTGTAAAATTTAGGAAAGTGACAGTAATGGATTAATGTATCTGTAAAACTGAAACCAATTGATGCTGGTCTTGGAAGTGTTTCGGAAGCCACTGAAAATAAGTGGTTTACTTTATTCTGACTGAAGAATCTTCTGGGAAATCTGTTTCTGAAAGAAATAACATATTTTGTTGATGTTTTCACTTGAAATTGCACCGCACTGCTAAGGTACTACAGGAGTTGCACTTCTGTGAACTCTTTGGGAACTTTCTGGTGATGGTTTACAAGCTCCTACTTGAGACCTCCAGATTCTTTAGGAGACTGATGGGAGAGACTTTCCTCCTGTTCACAAATTCACAGGTGGCAGTGCTCTTAAGGTTCTGTAGGACTCTTGTTGTATAATTTGATACAAAATTTATTGACACTAGTGATGGGAGGCAGTTTTTTACTTTCAAAATACCTTTCTGTGTTTGCCTAGGCTAATGCCAGTTTCAGGNGCATCCATGTAAATAATGGCCCCAAGATAACCAAACCTTCCCTTAGCCTAACACAAATCTCCCCTGGGATGAGGATCTTGAACTGGCCTAAGAACTTTTCTGAAACTGTTTTTCTTGTCTTCTAAACTGACTTCAAACATCAAAAATGAAAGCAAAGATGGGTAACAGAGTTTTGGTTTATTTGTCTATTTTTCTTAATTATTTTCTGATATATTTCTAATATAAACACAAAAGGCAATGGTTGTATCAAATAAAAAATATAGTGAGCATATAATCAGCTTGGGTCATAGCACACTTTCTGATGTATGATTTAGGANATGCCAGTTTCAGGATGCTTTGTTTAACCAATTACAGTTTTTTTTTTTTTTTTTAAATTTGTTGTTGCTTTTTGCTGTTCTTTTTTATGGAAGCTCTATCAAAATTAGGAAAAAAAATTCATCATATAGGGAAAGAGCCCCACAAGAAATCCAAGCCTTTCACTGTAGTATATATTTGAAAGGCACAGAATATAGCGCACTTTTGATTTAAATAGCCAAAACGACATCCCTTCCCCAATACCAAACTCTCTGACTTAACTCCAAAATGTGCCTCTGTTTACAGATTATAGCAAATGAGTGTGTTTATTACAGAAGAAAAACAGTCTATCCTGTAACAGACTATTAGAACTCCCGGTGAATTGTTAAGACTGAGCCAGGTTGCGGAATTCAAATCTTGTACATCTGTAGTGTTTGTAACAAGACTTTGAATAACGATTTATGATGTACTTCGAGCAAAGTTTCACAAGCAGATATTAGAGAAGCAACATGAGTTATTAATGGTGCATTCTTACATTGTTTGTTTACAGTATGCTTTGCATTTTCCCAATCGAGATGTGTATTAAAAAGTGCCTTCCCTTTTCCCCTTTTGAAAGACTTTATCATGAAATATCTCAATCTGCAGAAGTGCCAGGATTCCTGTAGATCTCCAGCTACCCATAAAGGCAAGGACATTTGCATAAGGAGCAAATGTCTGTTTTGTTCCCAGATTACCCTCCATCTATCAGGAGCAGTGATACCATATGTTCACAGAAAAAAAAGCTGCAGTATCTCTAGCTCAGGTTGCCTTGACCTCGAGGTGCAGTCTCTGTTTTATAGCTTTGTAATTGGAAGCCACCTGAAGCTGAAAAAAAAGTATTCTGTGCAATGCTGTTTCAAGTTCCTGCTTCAGTCTTTCTCCAGAATCTCAGACCTTGTACAGATTTTTTGGATCTCTTATCAGTACATTTTCTCTCCTTGCCTTCCACTTCAGGAGTAAACAGGACTCAGAGTGATAAAAATAACTGAACAAAACCCTCATAATACCAGTTGCTAATGTGTATATTCTTCTAAGTCTGAACTACAAGCATACGATGCAGTTGAGTTCTGTTGATCTCTCAGTGACTGATATTTCTGTGTGAAACAGTAATGGATTTTCATAGTCTTTGCTGTGGCTTTTTTTTTTTTTTTTGTAATAGTGCTGGAGCCATCATCGTTAATAAACTCAAATTGGCTGCTTCTGGTTTTATCCTTCTAAAATAGTAAAAATTATTTCCCTGCCCTCCCTCCTCCCCCAGTCTATCTGATCACAAAGTAATTTTTCATTAACTGCTGCACTGTTTACTTGACAGATTTTTTTATTGTTTCTGGGCTGGAGCAAATTAAAAGCAGGTGATTTATCAAAGTAGAACATATATATGTATTTGGTCAGTAACATTTAGACATTCTGACAAATGGGAGTACATGTTACTGACAGGTGTTTCCTCTGCAGATAAATGCAATTTCTACTTGTTTACCTTACTCTTTGAAGTTTTTAGATTTTTATGCATATACATTAATTAAGGAACAACAATAGCAAGTTTATCAATGATGATATGAACCAAAGTTTATCTGGAGGTTTCTAATGAAGATTTCTAATCTTCTAATGAAGATTTTATTTTTTCTGAAATTTCATGTACTCAGTTTCCCTTTTGCTGTGTGATCTGTGTCTGGCATGAATTTTTCAGGCATGGTTTTTCCCTGTTCATTTTTTTTATCTTCATAGTGAGTGTCCTCTGCTGTTTGACTTTGTGTTCAGAGTACTTGAATTTAAACTGAGCTGTAATTTTTTAATGAAGCCTGTTATCATATAGGTGAGCACACAGAGGTATAATTGTTTAGAATTTAGTTACAGTGACTGTTACATTTTGTGTGTGTCAGGGTAACTAAATATATGTACCACCATTTTCCCGTATTTAAATAAGTTCTTATTTTCTGCCTGATGCTGCTGCTGTTCCCAGTGCATGCCAGCTAGATATGAAGAGCTTGCTCACTGTTATGGTGTTCCTGAAATCTGATCTTCTGTACATCACGTTTGTGAAACTGATGTGAGACAACCAGTGCCATCTTGGTGCACCTATGGAGCCTTGGCTCTGGGCTGGCTCCTGGAAGGCCCCAAAGGGCAGCTTAGACAGGGTCTAGTGTGCTGTTACCTCGTGTCAGCCCTGGTGCACACCCCAGTCTCCATGATTCCCATTTATACATCACATCTTTTTGTGCAGGACTTACGGGCCTGGCATGTGGGGACACACTGTGTCAGTAGAATTCACTGTTTCATCTAAAATCCTCCGCACGTGCAAATACACAGTGGTTCTTAAAGGGTTGAGACAGGCACAAAAATGAGAGAAAGTACAGTTGTCAATGCTCATAAATTTGTTTTAAACAATTTTTAAACTGTTTTACTAACAGTTGATTTGAAAAAGCTTTACTTAAAAACTCTGTAAACTAACAAAAGACAGTAACTGTGGCTAAGAATAAATGATAAAGTAGCAAAAAAAGCGTGAAGTGCATTTTATTTTTATCTACTGCTGTGCAGTATCTATCACACTGGGATTTGATATGAATGCCTGAAACTTCATGCATGAAGTTTTAATTAAACCATTAATGTTAAACATTAACTTAGGTTAGTTAATATTAACAGCGGTGTCTCCATAGTTACATTAACAACTCTGTCTCATGTTGTTAGTTTTTCTCATGTATAATATTCCTAATGTTGTATAAAGTATTTATAAATGTAGGTGGGAATGACATGATTCTGGGCTCTTAACTTTTGTAACATAAACCCATTTTCCTGAGGCCGAGGCCTGAAAGCAGCACAGATGTATGTCTGAGCACAGCGTCTCTGCTGCCCTCGGAGCCTTTGTTTTCAGAACACCCTGATTGACCCACCACCCTTCATGGTTCACTGATTCACTTGATAGATCAAGTTTAAACTAGTGCATATTAGCACATTTGTTAGTACTAGGGGAACAGTTGGCCTTCCTGCTTTAGGCTGCTGGCTCGTTTCAAATGGAGCAGCCACGGAAAACAATAACAGAATACCAGTTAGGAGAGCCCCAAAAGGCTGCCAGACTGGGATCAGTTGCACACGCTAGTCAATGACATTGATTCATTCATAGAGATGTTGTTTAAAGACAATTAAAAGATTATTATTAAAAAACCCTTTAAAGAAGCTTCACAATAATATTGCGTGAAAGTTTAATCTTTGGCTGCTTCTGGATATACTTTCATTAAACTCAGTTGTTTGGTATGTTCTAACATGTCCAGTGCACACCAGGAATGATAAAGTAATAAATTTTGTCATTATCATCCTTTCATGTCAGTTGGCAATTATTTGGCACAAACAAAATCACTTCCATAGTGTACCATCTCCGCTCAAAAGCATTGTTTGCGTAAAATGTTTCTGTGAATGAAATATTTTATCTCTCCAAAAAAGTGAATTGGTCTTGAAATAGTAATAAAGAGAATATTTTAATACTTTCATCCTGTGAATTCATTTGGTTCTTGAAAATCTTGCTAGGGTTTATGGATTACTCTGATCTACTTTTCAGCAATATCCTAATATACATAATCATAAATACAGTGGTTTAGAATTGTTTAAAGAATGAATTTTTCTTAAAAAAAAAAAAAGAAATTCAACCATTTTCTCAAAAATCTAGGATTTTCCCCTCACCAACTGAAAAGTCTGTTTTCTTTTGCCTACTTAGGATTTCTTTTGAAACTTTATATTGCCACCTAGGGTTAAATTTTTACATCTAATACTCAAAAACATTGAAGTGATGTTTGCTTTTATCCCTTCAGTTTTCTCCTGATGTCTGTTTCACAGTACTGTAACTCACAATGTCTGGGTAACAGAATTCTTGACACTTCATCTACTTTCTCTTCTTCTACAACCGTTTCCTATTCTTTTCCCCTGCTTTGTCTATTATATTCTTATATTTTTATGTTTGGGGGGTGTTTTTTGTTTGTTTTTTATAAGTTTAAAGTATACTTAGATATCTGTGACTGAAATCAGTTTTTACAGTTTTTTAGCTCTGAGTGTTGGTGGGGAGTTGAGTATTAGGAGGAGTAGCTGATCACAGGTTCTTGTAAATAAGATAAGAAACATAACAGCACATTTATGAATTTGATTAAATCTTTTCTCTTTTGAAGCAGGAGTCCTTATTCTTACAGTTTTCTATTTAATTTCTACTGATGCTTTAGGCAAATGGTAGTCACAGAAATTATTTTTTCGGTCTTAATATTTTTATAACTTCTAAAAGACTGCAACAATACCAGTTAGTAGATTTCAATTAAGACATAATGTCTTTATGATGATTATTTATCTGTATTAATAGTCTTTGGGAGCTTTTGTTTAGTCTTCATTGTTTATGTTGTAATTCCTGTAATAAGAAATTTCACTGCAGTACATACCTGCAGCCCTTGTTGCTGTTTCCAGAGAATCAAGAAGAATTTAGGTTGGAATGGACCTCTGGAGATTATCCGTTCTAGCTTCCTGCTCAGGGCAGGTGAGCTCCTAATAAAGATCAGGTTGCTAAGAGCCGTGTCCAGATAAGTTTTGAAAATCTCTAAGGATGAACAGTGTCATCCATGGCTTAGCTGCCCTCATTGTGAAGGGTGATTTTCTTTATTTCACACTGGAATATTCCTTGTGGCACTTGTGTCCACTGCCTCTTTGTCCTTGCACCTGCAGGAAGCCTGGCTTGGTGGCCTGTTACTCCCAGATGCTTCAGGAAAACATTGAGGTAGATTTTGTCCTTGAGGCTGTCCAAGGTGGCTGCCACTGACTCCTGCTTTTGGCCCGCTCCAGCCCCTTGTTGTAGGCACAGTTCTCTGCTGGGCTTGCTCCACTTCATCTGGCTTGTGCTGGGGGGCCTGAACGTGGGTGCAGTTCTTTAGCTTCAGGCTCTAGAGATGTTGAGAACAAGGGCATAGGGATATCCTTTGGACTTAGGCCGTGCTCTTGCTGCAGCCCAGCGAGCCTTGCCCTTCCTGGCTGCAGTGGCACCGTTCCCTCTTGTCCAGCTCTGCCCATCGGGAGCTGCCAGTGCTCTCGAAGAGGGGCTGCCTGCTCGGCCTGGCCCCAGCCCGCGCTCTGAGGGTTTGCTGGCTCAGCTGCTGGGCTTTGTGTTTGTCTTTATTGAACATCTTCAGGCTCTTCTCAGACCTTTCTTGTAGCTAATCAGGGTCCTTGGCAACAGCAACCCTTTCCTCCAACACGCCCTCAGTCCCTCACCAAGTTCCCTATTTTCTTTTTTCTCCGTTTTGAAAGAGATGCTTTTGAACACAGGTCCTTGTTACTGAAGACATGCAGGATTCTCCAGGATTGTTTTGCTGTGCCATGACTTGGCACTCGGTGTAACATTTTGACATACATATGGTTATACATTTTTTTTGCCTATGCTTTTGAGGTTATAGCAGCAAACTGATCCAATAATTTCCTTTGGTATCTTTAAGAAATCTTCTAAATTTTCTGATACAAACTGGATAAAGAGCTAGTTTGCATTTTGAGATTCTTTGATGTGTTTAAATAAATGAAAAAGTAATCTCTGAGACATCTGTAATTATATTTTGATCTTAAGAAATACTTCCCTTTTTAATGCTGAAATAGTATTTGACTATCATTTCTTTGGGTAATTGTTCCTGCCCAGTTGTTGAGGTAGAGTAAATGGAAGGAGGTTCAGAAAGTCCCTGCTGCCACTCTGAAGGTACAGGTAGCTGTTAAAATTGAAGTAATATTCTTCATGGGGCAGGAAAATGTGCTTTCATTCTTGGCTCCTTTTGGTACGGTGGCCTACTACTAATTTTGTTTTTGAGTGTTGAAAGCAGTACACTTGCCAGATAGTCTAGCTTTTATTTGGCTAAGAAAGTGATAATCTACCCTGATACTAAAACAAACTTTAGAATTGTTCAAATCATGTATTTTAAATAAATACCAAAAGAAGGGCAGTATTGCGCACTACTGCTTGCTTTTTGTAGCAAAGCAGTCTCACTGAACAATGGCAATTGTAGGAATTCTAGAAAAGAGAACTTGAAAAGTGATGTTATTGGTTTAATGTGAGTTATTTACTCTTCAACAAAAATGCCATATTTCAAATAATATAATTACCTCATTGGATCAACGTACAAGACAAGGTTCAGCTTTGCATAGCAGTATTTCTCAGTGCTATTTCCTTGGAGGTTGTTACTCCAAAGACCTTAATGAATAATAATTCCCAGATTTCCAAATGTTACTGCCAAGTTTTCCATTTCTTTATATTTTTTGGACCTCTTTCACAATGAGGAAGTTTCTGTTGGATTTTTGATTTGCGCTCTGAGAAAAGAAAAGCGTTGGATTGCAGTGTGAGTTTTGTCGGGTGTTACTTTCGTATGCCTGCTCAGAGTGAGTCATGTTGAATTCCAACAATGGTATGTTTTTATGTTTGGGTTTCTTTTCTTTTTTGGTGCCCAAATTTTTAACTTCACGCTCACCCTACTCCTGATCAGGGTTTAACTAGGCTATGACATACGCACTTTTTTTCTGGTTCCTACAGCTGTTTTTTAGCTGTACACACAAAAGTAATCAATACTGTAATTTAAAGATAAGTAAGTGCACATGCAAGAAGAAATTGAGATTTTTTAGACTATACTTTATTTATCCTGTCAAGTATTGTAATGGTTCTGATACTGAAAATTCATTTAAGCTGTAAAAATAGTCGGGTTGTGTGTAATTTTAAATGTTTTGTGTTTTATTTTTAGGCTTTCAAAACAGACCAAAATCCCTGAAAGTGTTTGTCAATCCAAACAGCCACAAAAGAGAAGCCGCTCACATTTATCATGAAAAAGTTGCTCCTCTTTTTAAACTTGCTGACATAAAAACTGATGTCACAGGTAAGTTGCTTTGAAAGCATAGCTTAATCCTTTGTGAAACATACTTGAGCATGCGAGGCAGTTTGAATTTACTGCTAATCCTTATTGCTTTTGACTGCAAGTATTGCATTTGGAACTTGAGTTAATACAACACAATATGTTTTCATTTTGTAAAAAAATGTTTTAGTAGTTCTGTTACTGATTCAGTATTTTTCACCTACAGCAATCAGTACTAGTAATCTAGGCTTTTTCCTATGTCTGTTGTAATTGACTTGAGAAATTCCCAGTCTCACCTTAAACAGATTATAAGAGAGGTCTCATCTTGCAGTTGTGCCTTAAACTTCTTATGAAATGACAACTAGTTCAGGTTGCAGGCCAAAAATTATTCTGAGGAAATCCGATTTAGCCATGAGAATATAATAATGCAATAATGGTAGATGAAAATTATCTTGCTAATTTTATTACCTGTATCTATGTATTTTTAGAATTGTTTAGCCCACAATTTAAAGTAAAATCAGTTGAAGATTAAAGGCACATTAGAAGAAATGTGAAAAAGATTGTCCGTATTAGAACTCTGTAGTGATAATTTCTTAACTACCCTTAACTGAGAGGGAATGACAACAGCTTTATATCCGTTTTAATTATCACAGACATACTTTTCCACCTGCAAGGCATGGATGATAGTGTGAACAGACTAATAATGTTGTTGTGTTAGAAATTGAACTTAGCCTTGTTTGGTCACAATTTTTAAAAAAAGTCTTAATATAAGTTGTGAATATAATTTGTAGAGGTTTCAAAAACATTTTTACTAGTGAAATTAAAACAGTTTAAAGTTTATTTTAAAATTATTTTTCTTTTAAATTTTAATAGGAAACTGCTGAGATGAGCCAGAAAAATTTTTAATGGCCTATCCTTTAATTAAGGTTATTTTGGCAATGTTGAAGTACTATTGTGCTTATTAGCTGCCTAACACTCCTCCTACAGGCAAAATGAGAAAACTACACTGCAGTTTTCAGTGCTAGTAGAGAGCTAAATAATTAAGGACTATGCATTAAAAAAAAGAGGGTGGCGATGGGTGCTGAGTAAAAGTCCTGTCCACTGGTGCCATATTCTAATAAAACTAAGCACTTTATTTCAAGTAACTTGGACTGGGTTTTTTCCTCCCCTAATTGTTTTGAATTTTGTGAAGTTGGAGTGTGCATCTTGCTGTTCCTGTGTTTTTGGAACATGGCCAGTATTTACATAACTAGTGGCATAGAAAGGTGTATTAGGTACTGAAATTGTGAAGGCTTTTGTACAATTTTTGTACTGAAGATATTTTACATTTAGACTTTTCCACATAGACATATTTAAAGCTTAAAATTCATTGAACACAAGATTAAAATTCATTGAACGCAAAAATTTTGTAGCAAATTTGAACCTCTGAAGTGGCTTCTAGTGCATACAAAATACAGGACTTGCAGGCTACTACAAACACCTCAGACCATCAAAAATTGACAGTGGAGTGCTGAAAGACTGAGCTCTCCTCAGCTAGTCTTGTACATTGGTAGCTGGTTGTTGCCTCCTCTCTGATCAGGCTTTCCAGATCTCATTCTTCATTGTAGCTTCTCTTGGAATAAACTTCTTATGTGTTCAGAAGTTTGGAGTGGAAATACTCTCTCCTACCCGAGGACATACAGCAATCTAAAGACATGTATGCAAATAAGCGAGTGCTGAAGTAACATTTACTTTTTCTAATTATTAAAAATTTTGTAGGGTTTTCTCCCCCCCCCCGCCCCCCCCAATTACTTTGTGTGCTACAGCAGTATTAATTTCAGTGAAAAGAACCACAGGTCTTATGGAGTGGATTGTGTTTTGTTGGGTTTTTGGGTTATTTTTGTTACGTTGCAGTAAGCAAATCTCTGAAGTGCTTAGTGCACTATAAAGTGTGAATTAGCAAATTTAAACTGAAGCAGTACTTTTAACTGTAGCTAAGGTGAAATTATAGTTAATATCTGACCTCTTTTACGAACTGGGCAATCTTTTGTGCTGCAGCTGGGATATGGCTGCTCAGGTAAGTGACTCTTCCAAAAATTGAGTTCTACAGAAGCTCACTCCACTGTTGAGATACCCGCAAGTACTGGCAAATAGTGATAATTGGAGCTAGTATTTTAGAAATACGTTAGTATCTTGCAAAATGTTACACATAATTAAAGAAAAATAAATAAAGGAAACCTTGACAGAATCCTAGCTTTTTTTCACTTCTTTTCCTAGTTTTGGCTTGTTTGCTTACATTTATTCACACTCACAACCGGGATATTTAGGCAAAATAAGTCTTCCCAAACTCCTGTTTTTAGGGCAGAATCACAAAGGAAAAGGATGCTTGAGAATTGGACAAATAGCTTTGTTTTAAACTTACCGTATGGTAAATAACAACAGATAACTGGTGTTGATGCTAGATGAAAAAAAGATGTTATCATTAACAGTTACAATCCTATTGATTCCAGTCTGTGACATGAGTGCCAGGATATTTAGGTGTCACGTGAAAGTGTCTCCTGTTTGGAAGTGTTGAACTAACTGTGTATTGCTTTTTTCATGTGTAGAGGCCAAGCCCTTAGTTCTTGTTAGCTATGTGACGAGGGAGCTGGTTTTGGAGTATGTGTGACTCTGTTCAACTGAGGTGCACCTCTGGTGTCCTTCCCTCAGAATGCTGTACCTGACACTTAAGAACAAAACACTCTTGAAAAAAACCCCAACTTTCTTAATTATACGTTGGAAATGGTCAAAAAATCATTAAATAATATTTTTGTGATAATATTCTCACCAAATATGTAATCTTGATCCTTCTCAAACAATGAAAGAAGCTTTCTTCCTATCACAGAAATACACTGAGTAGGTTTTTTGTTTGTTTGTTTCCCCCCTGAATTGGAACAGTGCCAAATATTCAAACACTTAGCTTTTTTTCCAGCCATCAGAATGATTTATACATGCCCCTCTAGAGGTTTTCAAGCCTGCAGAAAACTTTTTAGACATGGTCTTTTTATGTCTGCGTTGGATTTTTCTAGTTTTTTTTCTACTTGAATGATTTTCTGTATGTTCTCACAAAGTTTTTCCTGAAAACTCATTTTTTCACTGCCTTTTTGTCACAATGTATCAAAATAGATCCCCTGTCGTTCTCTCATCAAATTTTAAATTTCTTGGAATTCCCCAATCTTAAGCCTTGAGCAGTTCTTCTACATAATTTCCAAACTTAAGCTATCAGATGCAAAGAGGATGGAGCTGCTCTCAGTCTGGCTAACATTAGTCATTTTTACTGCCTTTATTGATTTCTCTGTAGACATGAGCCCTCTTTATTTTCACGTCCTTGTTCTTTGAGTGAATTAATTCTGTAAGAGTAAGCATAACTTACAATACATTAGGAAAGCACTGAGCATGTTTTCTGTTAAAAAATAAATCTTATTTACTGTTCCATTTTAATTAGACTGTACTCATAACATTCTAAATGTCATCGTGTTCATTTAAAAAGGCATGTAACCTGGTAACCAACTCTATGTTTTCATGGGAAGAGTTTCTTTCACAGCTAAGCAATGGTAAGATATTTGAACCTTTCTGCATTTTTGCATGATGCACACTTTTATTGGTCACTTTTCACACAGCCTACAGATATTGATAAAAGCATGGTTCCCATTGGTAATGCAAAGCTGAATATGGTAGCTTAAATATTGTGCTTTGATATTCCAGAGAGGCCCTGCATGGAAGTAAATTCTGTAAATAATTTCCAGAAGTTATTATAGTGATAGGTGTTGCTGCAGCAGAATTATAAATCTTTGCCTTCCAAATAATCAAAACAACTCTAGTTTTTAATTTAGAATTTTCAAAACACCAAGCACTAGAACTTTGCTGGTATTGATTGGGGAATTTTGAAATTATAGGCAATATATACAATTTTTTAGTGTTAAGTGTAAAAATTGTATCACTTTTGTTTCGATTTTGTTTTCCTTTTTACTTTTTAGGAGAAAAGATATATCCACTGACTATATCTACACACATACTTGTTTGTGTATATAGGAAGAGAGAGGGGTGTTTTCAGTTCTTGTAAGCAGCACTTGAGTAGTCTGTAGAAATACTGCTGGACCAGGTACAGATATGGAATGATTGTTTTGGACACCAAGACTAATAATTTTAGCAGTGTTTAGGAACACTGGAGAAGAGCCTTGAACTATGCGAGCACCAGGGACAGACAAGCATGAAAGATTAATGTAATTTTGCATATAATGATGCACATTCTTACACAAAAAATCCATCTGCAAGTGTCATGTCAGTCAGCAAAAATCTTTGATGGGTGGCTGCAGCTGGGCTGTCTCTTCTGGCAAAGCTGCCCTAGAAAATGCTAAATGTAGTTACGATGCTTCGTGCCATCTGTAGTATGCCAGTTTATCCTGTCTTCACTGGCATTTACAGTACTATATAGGGTATCAGCAAACACAGAGACATCAATGTGGAGTGACAGATTCATTTCCTCCAGAGGCTATGAACTCTGGTGTATACTTGTGCCACCTTCCTCTGTGTGTTATATTCTGTTGTCACTGGTATTTGGCTTGATTTCATACTTCTGTGTTTAACTCCTCTTATTTTTGATTTAGCAATTTGCATATCCTAACACAAAGGCAATTAAATTTGATTGATCCTGAAGTAATTCAATCTTAACTGAGGATCTGCTTATTTTCCTGAAGTTTACCAACTGTGTCAGTGCTAAAACTTGCATTTTGATGCAACAAACATCTTCTGGAATTACCTGAATTTAAATGCGCTGAATAGCCATGTATCTGATAGCAGCTGAATTTTAATGTTTGGCCTTTTAGCTAGCATAACTGTAAAATATAACTTCTCATACTTTTAATGCATTAATGATTTAAAAAATAATCTAAATTGAATTACTCTGTGTTCCTTATGGGCAAAATAATTTAAAACCCTTTAAAATGATCTAATCTGCTGATCATTGATTTCCACAGTAACTGAATATGAAGGACATGCTCTCTCAGTACTTAAAGAATGTGAACTGCAGGCATTTGATGGGTAAGTTGGTTAGTGACTATGAATGTTAGTAAACCTCATCATGTTATTTTTTATTTGTATTCCAATCAAAATTACGCTAGTGTGTATTTCATGAGTTACTCTGTTTCTCATATATATGAACCCTGGGAAAGTCAGTTCTCATTAAATGCTTTAGTATTTATTAATTACTGACAATGAAAATGTATCTTGGATTCATAAATAACAGTAAATAGATAATAACAGTAAATTAAAAAAATAAAGCTTTCCGAAATACGCTTCATAAAAATTTCTGTCTCTGTATTTGTAAGAATACGAAGACAAAGAAGAAAAAGCCTGGATTGTATCTTCTTTCACAAATATCTTCTACACCGAGTCATATTTGCATTTTTTCATCTTTGACCTTTGGGTAGCATCACTGGGAACTTCCCCTGCAAGGCTTCTCTCCAGCAGCCAGATCTAAGGGCAGACAGGAGCAGAAGCAGCTGGAAGAATATAACACTTAGTATGATGCCAGGATTTTTGAGGTGGAAAGGTGCCTGTCCTTTCTAGAGCAGCACTTCTGTGCCCCCTTTGGGCACTGTGTGTGGTGGTAGGAAGCGAGGTGGTTTTTGTGCAGTTTCTGCACACAGACCTTGCACGCCTTGCCCAGGGTGGAGGTGGGTTAGGTGTGGGTTAGGCGTGGACTGAAGGCCGTGCCAGGGTGCATTAGTCTGCTGCTCTAATCAGCACCTGCTTGTCAAGTGCTGCCTGTTTCAGACTGGCAGAAACCTCATTCAAGTAAAAATGTAGAAATGGCAAGACAACAGTTTTTTTTTTTTAATTCATGGCAGTATGTAAGTATGTATGCAATATAGCAGCATGCAATTTCTGAGCTTGATTTTCTCTCTAGGAGAGTTATGGTTCCTTCCATGTTAACAGGATATGAAGTAAACTTAGGCTTATGATTTGCAGTAGTAAACTGGAAGTTTGTGTCTCAGTGCTTTCTGAAAGCAACACTCCTGTGTGTTCTGTGTCAAAGCTGTTTTTGTAGTTTTCTTTTCTCTGGTTTCCCCAGTTACTGTTCTATTTTGAGAGACCATAGGCATATGTTTTATATACTCTACCTTTTTTGCTATCCACTTTTTTTTAGGGACACTGAAAATTTAGGCACTTTGTCAGTCCGGCTTTTTCTCCCTGACTGGTTGCTGGGCTTTGGTGACAAATAGAGAAACTGCATTTGTGATCCTGCTATCTCAGCTGGGTTTTCCTGTTTGTACAGTGACAGAAATAGACAATGTCCATGCATATTTCTTCCCTAGTCAGGAGCCTAAAGTATTAAGAATATTTAGAGTAGCCCAGGTTAGTCAATCCTTAGTGAATAGTTGCTTAAGAAAGGTGCATCTGATGGTTAAATGTTGCTTCTTCTCAGACACCTTTTTCAAGGTCTAAGTAAAATTTGTTTGCTCAAGACTTTCTACTCCTTATGCATAGCAGGTTCTCACTGATTAGCATTGGAATCCCAGGTGCCTGATGGTATCTCTAGTTCCAGCCAAAAAGGCAACTCTTGATGATTAATGCTAAAATAATAAAAGTCAAAATTAGCAGCATTTTCATGTTATTCCTGCGACTCTTCATCTACACAGCTCTCCAAAATCAGAGGAAAATATATCTGTGTTCAAAAGTTTTAATAGCCAGAAGACAATCCACACAAGTCCTTCTGGGTATCCAGTTTATCAGACTTCAAAGATTACTGGTTTTGCTACTGTGACAGAAAATTTTAAGCCTGGGAATAAACAAAAAATGAGTCAAAAGACAGGCAATGACTCCTGATTGTGAGCAGGAAGAAAATGTGCTTCAAACTTTTGTATTCTGTTCTTCAAACTATATATTGTGTTTTTTATTTAATGTGGTAGTGTTTAGCTAGATAAAGGAAATATTCCTAAAAATTAGAGATGAAAAATCAGCTTGGAAATGATAATAGGAACTGAAGAAAATATTAATGGAGATGAGGTAATTGAATTTAAACATTCAATAACATTAATAATATAGTGACTTTTTTCTTATACAGATCTGACCAGTTTTACCTGGTTGAATTATTGGACGTAGTTTCACAAGTTGCATTCATAGTTGCATTCATAGAGATCTATCAAAAGACTATAATTCAAGTGAATACCTCCTAAAGTTACTCTGACACTTCTGTCATAAATGCTTGGAATGTATTATTACTATTCCTATTATTAAAGTATGTTTCCTAATTTGGAGAATCACTGGAATATGTACTTAAATAAACAAAAACAAAGGAAAAAAGGTTTGCTGTAACAGAGCTTTTACAGACAAATGCATTCCCCTCTATAGCCACAGCAGGTGGGAGTTTAATTACGTGCTCCAGAAGCAGTGATTAAGTACCTTTGTGCAAAGGATTGCTGGCACTACGATTTTGTACCTTGCTAAATCCCTCAACTGCCTGCATAGTGTGTGAAAATAGCTGTTTTCAAGTGTTTTTTTATTTTATTGTAATATTTGATGAGTTCTTATTATAAGGGCAATTAAAAGGCATTGGAATGTTTGTATGGGTCAGCATTGAAAGATGTAAAGAGCTTTTCCACTAAGGCACTTAAACGTGTTTGGTTCTTCTGTCTGATCAGTTTAAGTGCATTTCATGTGATAAGGTAAGAAAAACTTTCTAAGTTGTTAAATTTATTTACTCCTACTCAGACCAAAAGTAGAAATAAGAATGCTTAAGGAACATTCAGGTAATACCCACTGATCTGAGAGTGAAGCCCAAGATGGTTGTTAAAAAAAGAATGTTTTTTAGCTTTTTGGAATATCATTATGTATATGGTGTGGGGTAGCTGCCTTCTACTTGTTTGTTCAGCTACGAAAGAGTTTGTTTTGAACTGTTTGGCATTTTTGTTTTGTGATAGGGTAGTTTGTGTTGGTGGAGATGGATCTGTCAGTGAAGTGGCTCATGGGCTGCTACTTAGAGCCCAGATAGACGCTGGGAAAGACACGGACTATGTATCAAAGCCTGTCAGAGCACCAGTTCCTCTTGGAGTCATACCAGCAGGTGAGAATGAAAGGTACTGTTACATTTTGTTAGTCATCTGTTTTAAGTCCCTCTGGCATGTTGTACAGTTTTGGCTGCTAAAGGCAGTTCTTGATGCTAAAGCTTCAGTTGCGTAAGGGAGCTACTGACAAAATGTCCTAAATTAGTGGTTTATATTGATTAGAAATGACTTGATTTTAAATGATAATGGTAATTTATAGTAATGGCACAGATGAGCTTTTTGCCTGAAGGAAGAAGCTGAGAAAGAATAAAAGCAAAATAATTTTCAGCTGATCCATGCAAAGATCAAGTTTCACCCTTATTTCCTGACAGAAATTATACGAAATGAAAACTTTGTTTTCTAGATTTTCCTTTCTTGCATCTCCAGCTTTCTTGGCAGAATCCTCAGTTGGATTCATGCTTAGGGTCTATTTTAAAATGCTGTCCCAGAAATACACCTTGTGCGTTATATTAGGAAAAATAATTGTGCACACAAAACTGCTTTCTCTCTTCTTTAGTTCTACAGACATGAAAATCTATCTCTCTTAAACTTGTATTTTGTGGTGTGTTTTTGTTTGTATTGGGGGATTTGTGCGTCCCTTCTCCTCACAGTTTTTGTATTTGCCCTTCTTGGTGTGTAGCTTTGCCCAGCAGGAAGGCTTTAGCAAGAACTGTTGTGGTTTAACCCCAGCCAGCAGCCAAGGCCACGCAGCCATTTGCTCACTCCCCAACAGTGGGATCGGGGAGAGAATCAGAAGGGTAAATGGTGGAAAACTCTTGGGTTGAGATAAAGACAGTTTAACAGGAAAAGCAAAAGCTGTGTGCACCAGCAACGCAAAACAAGGAATTCATTCCCTGCTTCCTGTGGACAGACAGGTGTTCAGCCCTCTCCAGGAGAGCAGGGCTCCATCACATGTGACAGTGGCTTGGGAAGACAAATGCCATCACTTTAAATGTCCCACCCTTCCCCCATTTTATATACTAAGCATGATGTCATATGGTCTGGAATACCCCTTTGGTCAGTTGGGGTCACCTGTCCTGGCTGTGTCTCCTCCCACCCTCCCATGCAGCCCCGATCTCCTCACCAGTGTGGCAGTACAAAAAGCAGAAAAGGCCTTGGCTGCACCCTGTGTATGCTCTGCTCAGCAATAACAAAAACATCTCTATGTTATCAACCCTGTGTTCAGCACAAATCCAAAACACAGCCCCATATCAGCCACTGGGAAGAAAGTTAATTCTACCCCAGCCAAAACCAGCACCAATCAGAACAGTCAGGGTTGATCCTGGACTGGGATCTGAATCACTTCTCTTAAAAAGAAGAGAGGGATTTTTGCACGAACACTACTCTCTGGTGTGGATGTTTGCTGAGACTACTTGGTATAGTTTCTCAGATGTTTTTAACTAGTAAGGAAAAAACTCCTACAGCCAATAAAACAGCAAATCACTGTTTTTAGTTTTCTACAAAAAAAGGAGCACATCACTTTGAACTGAACAAGTAGATTTTTAAATGCTTTGACTTGTTTGCACATATAAAAAGAGCATTAGTTGCTTGTAAAAGAACAAGATTACCTTAGCTTTTTCTCAGGTTAAAAAACCTGAGAGCAGTCTCAAAGACATGAGCGTAATGAATATGAATACAGAAGTTGGGCCATCACTTAGCAGCTCAGTTACTGTGAATATCTCGATGCTGAGACAGAATCTCACCAGCACCTGACTCCATGTTGTGTGAAGGTCGCTGTGCCTCATCATTGGTGTTTGCTTTCCTCAGTTTAAGACAAATATGTCATGATCAGAAAGCACTTGTAAACCCAAAAGAATTCCGCGCAGTTTCTTACACAGAATGGCATAGATTTTGTTAAAAAAGGATGAGAACAATTTATAAAATGATATTGTGAGAAATTCCTAATAAGTTCTTAAAAATCTGTTGTTTGTTTGATTTCCATATTGCTGGTATTCCATGAGATAGTCAGTTAGGAAACAGGTAAGTATGATACTTGTTCTCATGAGGATGCAACTCTGGTCAGGTACCTTTTTTTCCCCACCAGAAATCCATTGTAAAAAATTGTTAGGATTTTCCAGCCAAGTAGAAACAGCGACTGTATTACAGGATAGTATTATGTGAGTGGCTTAAAATCTCGTTTTAGCCTCTATAATAAGTAGTTAAGACAGCATTTTGAACTTTCAATCATCTTGATGAGAAGGAGATGCTCTTGAAACAATTTACCTCCTGAAGAGAGAGGTCCAGAGGGGAGTATGTTTTTACTGAAATACTCTACTGAGCTGCCTTATTGTGGTCCAAATCAAATGGATGAGATGTGGGGAAGCCTGCAGTTGTACTGCTGGCCATTAGCAAGAGTGTTTGTTGCTATGGGAACTACTGCTAAGAAACTGTACGGAGGGGGAAACAGAGAAAGGGGAGGGGGAACTGGAAGGACATTAAAAAAGCTATCCAGTTGTTACAGAACAAGAGGCAATCTGTATCTGATGCCTGTGAACCTTTGGGTCCAAAGTGGTTCACTTAAATAAATTCATGATTCCCAATTAATTCAGAAAATAAAATATTACTGAGGGACTGTTAATTTCTGTGATATTTCAGGCAAAGAACCAAAATGTTGGTGCAGTTTCCATCAGAATTTTAGCTATGCTTGACTAGGAAGTCATTACATCACATTTATCTGTTTGGATGGGGGAGACATTAACAGCCTTATGAATATTCATGTTGTCTGGTTAATTAAGTTAATTGTACTGCAGAAGTGCTTGCACTTCCAAGGACAATTTTTTTCTCTATAGTATCTGTTTGGTACCTACATCAGTCATGCTTTACATGACCTGCAGATCCCATGTCCTTACTGAGATACTTTTGCACTTTTGGTGGGAAAGAGGTTGTAGGAAGTTGTTTGTAATTTCAGGAAAATAGGTAGATATTTTGAACAGAATTACATTTTTTGGAGTAATAAAATCTTCTTTGTTTCTGTACAAAAATGCTGATGGTAGAGATGCTGAAATTGCGTGGATGAAACCCTTTTACATTCAATTGAGTAGCTGGAGTGAGAACTAAAAATGTGACTTACTAATGTGTGAGGGGTGCAAGTCATGGACATCAAAGGTTTTCAGTCTCTGAAGTAATATGATAGGGTTCAGGGGAACAGTTGTTATTGGTAAATAATATCTTACGCTTGCATAGGGGAAAAACAGATTACTTGGAATATGAATAATGGCATTAAAACCATTATTATTGAATCACCGTTTAAATCAGAAAAGCCTGTATCATTATTTTTGCATAACTTCTATAGTTTTTGCTTTGTTTATAGGCTGCATATTTTGGGTTTGCNCTACCACCTGCATGACATCAAAGATAGCAGAATTTGGGGATAAACAAAATTTTTCAATCTGGTACGTGATGCTTTAAAAGTGCTTATTTAAATATTGAGTGCCTGTTGTTTGACATGTGATAGTCTTTCCCTTTCCTCTCTTCTTTCCCCTACTTTAGAAAGAGAAGCAATTCTTCCATAAAACTTACGGCAGATTTAACATACAGAA
>VYZQ01033840.1:0-24865 GCA_013400655.1 Mystacornis crossleyi | reverse complement strand
GAATAGAATAGAATAGAATAGAATAGAATAGAATAGAATAGAATAGAATAGAATAGAATAGGAATGCTGTTGCTCTGGGACTTTGCTGCTAAGGCTGCTTTGCTGCTTCTGCTTGGACTATTTGCCCCCAGACTTTGCTTTCAGATGAAATAAACAACTTAAAGAGCAAAGCAGCCTCTTTTTCTCTCTCCATCCCTGGTTAAAGGATCCCGTGATCACCTCCCCAGTACTTGATGTTGTCACATTCTGATTATTTTACTGTTCTGTTGACTGAGTTTCTATTTATTAGCATAAATTTCTCAGCTTTTCAGAGACACACTTTTGATTTCAAGGTACTTCTTGAATGTCTCCTCCTGTAATTAATCATCCCTGAAATGAAATTTCACTGTTCAAAAAACCCCTCAAAAACTAATATCTTAAAATGTAGGCTTATCTGTATAGCATTTATAATTATTTTCATGTATTTTTTCACGAAACAGATCTAGGTTAATGTCAAGTTCATCTTCCTGCTATAATTTAAATTTTCCTGGTGTGTTTTTAAAGACTCCAATAGATGGACACCTTTTATTGAAAGAGCACCAGTTTTGCAGTTGGGTAAAAATGTGAAATGCATAGCAAACTTATCACGGAGGTCATATTAGCTCTGAAGATTATTTCTCTTGAAGGCATTTAAAAGTAATATTTTTTAGAAAATACTACTATGGATAAAAAAAGGTGTGTATAAAAATGAGTGAACTTAATTAATAAGCAATATCCTACCTCATAAATAATGACTTCAAAACACCATTTGAGTTCTGTGGATGGCAAGGATACGTTATCAGAATTTTGAACATCTGCTAAACTCATATTTTATCAGGATTTTTAATGTTAAATAGCATTTGTTTTGCAGTTTTAGTGCAATTCACTGGTGGCACAGTGTGCACAGTGTTTACCTCATTTTTTTTCTCCCTCGTAGATATGAGTGACTAGAAATAATCTGGAAATATCTGCACTGTGGCATTTGGTTTGACTACTCCAATTACCATCATTTTCCCACTTTTCTACGCTCAGCTTTTCAACATCAGGCTGTTTCAACATCAGAAATTCAAAAAGCAGAGTTGTCCCATTAATTCAGTTAAGCTCCTCACTGTACAAACTTTAATGGCTGTAAGTAACATTTTGGAGTTTATGTGCATGTGTGTGCTTTGTCTGCTTAGATCTCTTTTAAAAAATTAAAATTAGATATATCTTCAACTTATAAGGCTTTTCTTTTATGGTTTTCCATGTAAAAGGAATTGAAGAAGACAAAAAGGATTCCTTTAACTGCATAGTTAGCTGGGCAAAGGGATCAGTGTTATTATTTCAGAGCTCTGAGGTTGGTTTGTTGATTGCTTTGGGTCTGTGACAATAATAGGACAGATATTTCATTTGTATACGATGTCATTAGCCCGACTTTGGAGTAGAATAACCATTTTTAGATAAGCCATCCAATGACAGGCAGCGTAGTAACAACTTTATTTAGCCCGTTTTACCTTGTACAGCTTCTTGTGGGATGAATTAGAAGTTTCTCACCAGAACCTACATTTTTCTATCTGCATGTTGGAGGAGGCAAAGATCACAAAAGTTCTCAGTGCATTTTGAAAGTTTTGCTGTATCCGAGTACACTTGGATGTTTTTAATCCCTCAGTGAACAGCAGCTGAAGTGGGAACTGCTGACAACAAGGTGACAGGAGGCCCACAGCCACCGAAGAATTGAGAAGAGGATTTTGGGGTAGCAAGTGTGGGATCTTAGACCGAAATGTGGATGCAGCCTGAAGTGAAAGACAAATGTCCCTCAGGCATATGGGAAGTGTTGATAGCCAAGCCCAGCCGAAGAAATCAGTCTGAAGTCCTTCACAAGCTCTTACATGCATGACCTATCCATAAGTCACTTACAAGATCTGAAATTAGTCCGTGCTTAATGAACAAGTGGGATTTATTGCTGGGTTTCTGTGTGCGGCGTGTTATTTAGGATCTAGTGCCTTAATTTTTAGAAAGTTCGCCTCCCACACTTGTAACACCTCTGGGAAGGCACCTTTGGCTTTGTGTTTCAGCGTGGCACCGAGGGGATGTGAGAGGAGCAGGGCTGTTTGTCTTCTTCTCCCTTCCACCTCCCCAGAGCACTGGCAGCTGCCGTGGGGAGGGTGCCCAGGACCTGGCCACGGATCTTTTCCATAATTCCCTCCCAAACACAGTGCTTGGTCACGTTGGCTGCTTAGAGACTGAACAGGCCGCATTTTTCACGTGCTTATTCCATAATTTGAATGTCTCCTAGTGCGAAGATTGGGGAGGGATTATTATGCCATGTAAAGCTTGTGTTTATATTGGCCGTGCTTGGGATTATACAGGATTTGCTTTTTCCATGCTAATAAGCATTTTTATTTTTGTTTCCTTCCTTGAAACTGAATGCGGTCCAGGAGCTGATGGATAACGACTTTATTCAACATCCATCATATCATATCATATCATATCATATCATATCATATCATATCATATCATACCATATCATATCATATCATACCATATCATAGTAGTAGGAAGTAAATGCAGATGAATATTATTTAGATGAGCTTTGACTTTCTTTTGGTTTGCTAATCTGATCAAATATCCAGAGGTTTAATTGCATTCTCCCTGTCAGTAATGCTAATAATTATTTTAGTTTTATTGTACTATTGGCCTTTATCAAAAGAAGTCCATATGATTATTGCATTATTTATAGTTATTAGTGAGCTGGAGGAAGTAATTGGGTTCAACAGAAGCCTGATTTGACAGTATTTTTTCCTCATAAATATCAAATAATTTTTTTATTAGATTGAACATGCACAAAGAAAAAAAAACCAGCTTCAAAAAGAGATAGATTTTGGGAAGATCAGATGAAGCAGCCAGAAGTCTCAAACAATGAGCTTCTGCTTCTCATGTAAAAGGATACTTGTTGGGAATAGTGTAATTATTTTTAATCTGTGATCAATATGTACAGCTGCCATGGACTGCAGTTATATCAAATTCTATATTATTTGTCATTGAGGTTTTTTCCCCAAATAAATATATTGCTGAGATTTACACACCTGTAATTTTTAGTTCCTGCTTGTGCTCTTTTAAATGCACAATGCAAGTTCCAGCCTCCTGGTTACTCTGAACAAGTTTTTTTAAATAGTGAAAAAGTATTTTGCACCAGTGACCTCGGTTTGTTTTACCCTGTGCCCTCTTAAAAGGCAGAGTTGCCAGTGTTCTGCTTGGGTTGCCTGGGGAATTAGATTTTCCATGAGAACCTGGAGTGCAGGTGATGCCTTAGGTTTTAACTTCTTTATTTTTCAAATCCTGTGTTGCCCAGTGTGCAACTCTGAAGTCTCTTACAGCTCCTTAGCTGCTCTCTGAGGCCAGACAGACACAACAAAGCTTCTCTGAGCTGTTCAAGGACACTCGGGCTGTCCGAGGCCTAAAGGTAGAAACTAGGACCAGGAGAGAGGTGGAGAAATTGAAGAGAGCTAAAGGTTTAATTGGTGAATTTATGCTGATATGCAAATGGACCAAACCTATAACAGTGTAAAGAACTCGTGACCTGTTGTCCATCTTGGGGTCCATTTTATGGAAGCAGCCTCCGGCTCCCCAGGGTGTACCTTGAAGGCCCTTCAAATAAATCCCAGCCTTTATTCCCTTACTCCTGTCTAGTCTCTGTTGCTGGGTGGCTGGAGAAGGCATCACAGGAGCATCCCATATTTTCTTTCCAAAACAGAGCGCCGTCCTACCCAGCAGGATTTTATTTGGTTGCCTGCGGTCCGATGCCTGCTTTGTTTTAATGCGTTTCGTGTTGAGACCCACCGAGGTGGAGGCAGGCAGCAAAAGGGGCTCTCTCAGAATGTGTCTCAAGCCATATTTTAAATTGGATTCAGGTGAACATTGGGCTTTCCTTGGAGAACCCTCCCTCGGTCGTGTCCGTGCCCGGAGCTGATGCTCAGGCAGTGCTCAAGCACGAGGGGAACAAAGCACCTCAGCTCGGCAGAGTGAGGGGTGTGCGCCTCACTGTCCTCCTGAGCCTTCCCTCTTCCCCTGGATAACTCCTCCTGAGCCTCGGCTGGGGCAAGGATGGCATTTGAGGTCCTGGGGTGGGTTTGCCTGGGAGAGCCTGAAAACGTTCCCTGAGGTTTAACAGCGGGTCCAGCCTGGGGGCTGGGATGTGTGACAGGCTCTTGGTCACTCCTGGAGCTGCTACTCCGAGCTGCTACAGCAGGCAGGGAGAGAAGGGGGAACAGAGCAGGGAGGTGTCTGCCAGGCCCATCTCACACGAGAGGTCCGCGTGTCAGGAGAGATGTGGGAGCCCTGTTCTTGTCCTTGGAGGCTGGGTTGGGTTGGAGCGTGCTCCCCGTGCTGTTCCCCAGCCCCAGCCCTCCCCTGCCCCTGTGCCTGAGCTCTTTTTGCTTCACTCAGTGATGTTTGTTGGTAGGCTACCCAGTGTTTGCTGTCCTTCACATTTCTAATTAAGTTTTGGTGATCCTTGTGCTTTTCTCTTTTTTTTTTTTTTTTTTTTTTTTTTTTTTTTNTTTTTTTTTTTTTTAAATTTTTGCCTAGCTTTAGTGACAACCCAGATGCTCCAGCTATTTTCCAGGTTAACTTACTGGTAATACTTGGAACTGCAATAATGCAAAATCCTCCCTGTCATCTTTCAACAAGAGAGTTCTTTTTAGTCATTAAATTTGCTAAATGGATGGTTATCTATTTAAATCTGTTGCCAAAGTAATTAACCCTGGAAAGTAATTCCCTTGCCAAATCAAATCAGGGTTGTTTTTTTCTGGAATTCTTTTTGAAAGACAGTAATTCCTGCCCATATAGACCACGGTCCTTAAGAGAATTCTGAAAGCGATTTTAGAGTTGTTCCAGTTTCCTTCTTTCAGGCTCAGTGGAAGAAGCAATTGAGTCTCTTTTCTCAGAAAAGTCATCCCCGGGCAATCATGGCAAGAGTAACAATAAAGGTGTAATGGGGAAGAACAGCTCTTGTTGCATGGAGAGCTTGTCCCACCCCACAGCTCAGCAAGGCACTGATACAGTATTTCTTGAAAGAAAAATTAAGTATGGAGTTATAAATCCAGATGAGTATGGGATTTGGGTTGTTTTCTTTTCTTCCCCCCCCCCAAATGTTCATAGTTCAGCTCTGAAGCAAAAATACCAGAGGGGTGGCACATTGCAACAGAAAATGAAAGGGGCAGAATGGCAAGGCAGGAGGTCAGTGGGGCCAGAATATCTGGAGGCAGCTGTTGTTGGGCTCTGTTTAGGTTTTTCTCTGGTTATGCAGATTAAAATATCATTTTTCAGAATTGTGGCACAGTCAGGGATATCTGAGTACGGAAACTTCCTGCTGTTTGTTTCTACTGCATTGCCAGGAAATACAGCTTAACTCATTGCTTTTGTAAACAGGCAAAGTGGTAGCAAATGATTATTCCAAACAGAACAGCTGATGAACTGCTGATACCTGAGCATAAATATCCTTTTAAAGCCCTCAGGACTAACTGCTCACCTGAAGGACAGTGCTCAGGCACTAATGGAAAGATGTCCTTAGCTTTCAGGACAATGTTGATGGCCTCAGTAGGCACAGGTTTTTCTTGAGTCCTCATGTGAGTCCAGGGCTCAGGAATGTAATAAAAATTTTAACATAAGAGCTGTGGGTTTTCACACTTAAAAAATCCCAAACCACAAACCCTTCTGCTTCCCTAGAACACAGATGTGGAGTCCTGCTGGCTAATTGGAGGAATTCTCTCTAAACTTTTGCTTTTTAAAAAAAAAATATTATTTCTGAAATTATAACAGCCAAAGTCTAAAACCACAATAGTTTTCAGATAATTTTCAGACTTGGGGGGGAAAAAAAGTCTTCTCTAGTTTTCTTTTTCCTCTTAATTTGCACGTGGGCAGGATGACATTCCCAAGGGAATTTTGTGCTTATACTGCAATGTGCAGCACAACTACTGAAAGTGTCATGGCTTTAATCATGTGTGCCTTTGGAAGGACACCGACGCCGGATCACTGCCCTCCAAAAGTGATGAAAAGGGAGGAATAGCACGGGATTGCTCCCTTACCTCTGGCTGCTCTCTTTGCTCTGGCTTGGCTGGGGAATTTTCCCTCTCCCCGACTGTGTGTGGCTGGAGACCACTTAAAGAACAAGCAGCCGCAGTGTCAGCTCGTGCTGACATTTGCACTCACGGGGAGCCTCGAGCACTGATCTGATGTCGATCTCGCTCACGGTGACGAGGGCTAAGTAAAATCCTCAGGTTCAGTTCAGCTTCTCGAGCCAGGCCTGAATTCTCTTCTTGGTTTTATTACTGTGAAAACTTTGAGCCTTGTTGGACTTCAACCCTGAACGTCCTTGGAGGATTGGGACTGGATAATCTTGAGGGTCCCGTCCAACCCCATCCATTCTGTGATTCCAAATGCTTTAACTAAAAGATTTGGAATTAAGAGAGTTGGGGGTTTTTTGGGGGGTTTTTTTTCTGGAATGCAAAAAATCAGAGTCACTGGGTTCATCGTGGTGCAGATCACGCAGGTTGGGGCCTCCTTGGAAGCAGCACAGGTGGCAGTGAGCAGGTGGCAGGGCAGCTCTGGGATGTGCTGGCTCCGTGACCTGGGAACAATGTGCCCACCAGGGCGGGTACTCGGCAGGCTCCACTTTCGTCGTTGTGCTCGCTTAAATCCACTTACCCACGACATGCGAGGCCTCAGATCACCCCAGAGGCCGGAATCACAAGCTTGGAAGACGTAAAAGGGGACAGGCCCGTGGGGGAATCTCAAGGCCTGTTTATACACAACTTGTGGGACAATCAGTGACTCCCAGGCTGAGAGTGCACAAGGGGAAGACCGTTGAAAATGAAGTGCAGGAAAGATGGGGTGGAGCTCTGGCTCCTCGTGGTGATCCCTGTAAATCTTGCCAACTCACTGTTAGCTCACGCAGGTAGACCGCAGTCTCCGGAGAGACACTGACTTTTACCTTCAGACTTCTGAACTCTTTCCCTTTTCTTCCCTCAAACTGGGAATACTTTGCCATTTATGCAGATGTTTTTCCTTATTCCATGAAGTTACGTAACAGAACAACTGGTTACATCTGTTACTGTGCAATTCGGCTTTTTAGGTCACTTTCAGAGGACAGCAGTGGCTTTCCAGAGTACTGAATCCATCAGTATGGCATTGGCTCAAACCTGAACTGGGGATTTCACCATTTTGTGTGGCTGCTACTACTGTTCCCTACAAAAGTGTACAAAGCTGACGCATTATTCTTTGTTGTGCTGCCTGTTCTCCTAATCTTTATGATTATGAATTTACAGTGCATAAGCACACAAAAATAAAGTTTAAAGAATATAAAGGCTGCCTTTTGTTGCATTCAGCTATGAAGAACTTAATTAAGTAGGTGGTTAAGGAAATGCAAATTGTAAGTTGTTTCTATAGATGTTACTGTGAGCTGCCATCTATGCCTGGAATGAGATTTATTAGTAAAGATCTTGACTTGTACCAAATATCTTCTACTGGCCTAAAAAACACGTTATTTAACTTTGGGATTTAACGTGATTTCCTTTATCCACATCCAGCACATAACACAAAGAATAACTTCCCACCTTTGGTGTGAATGCAGTTCTTTCCCTGGGTATTGACTTTGACCTTATCCCGACCTAATGAGAACACCGAGGAAGCAGGAATGGAAGGTGTCACCCTTAGAAAACTACACATGTACAAGCAGTTTTTAACTGTGATTTCCATAGTTGTTAGCCCCTGGTTTTGACATTATTTTAGGCTGTCTTTATTTAAGGAATAACAGCCCTTCAAAATATGTCACATTTAAAACACGGGTGACAAAAGAGTTTCTATTTCCAGAAAAAGAAATGTTAGGTTTTTTAGGTTTCTCTGCACCAAGAAAATAATCATGTAATGGTAAATCTTGCATGTCCCAAGCTGTGATTTGGGGTAGCTCATTTGTTTTCACTGGCTTGTTTGGCAGGAGAAGGGAAAGTCTTCTGGAATTTATTTTTAACATTAAAATGCTATTGTGATTCTTGCATTTAATTCGCTACCTGGTGGGAAGAACATTGAATTTTTTCCCCATCACTGTAATATCAAGCTTTTAAATGCATTTCTTCTGTGCTTTCCTGCCTAGAGATGTTTGATAAAATGTGGATGGGTTGATAGATAGGCAGACAGACAGACCAAGGGCTTGACTTATTTGGGTGTAAACATAATTTATACAGGTCTGTAGGACACTCCTATCTACATATGTGCATACATACATATCAGAGAAAGCAACACTTTTTGTAGACAATAGAAATTGCAGGGCTTCTATTCTTCTAGAATTGTCGGAAGGCATTTTTGCTTTTTGATAGTGGTCTGACAGCATCCCAATCTCCAGGATGTCAAGTTTCCAGGGGAGAATGTACATGTTCCTTGAGACAGCTGGTAGGATCTAATAATTTTTGAGGGCTAAAAATCTGAGTCTGCTCAACAACCTTCCCAGTTTGCTTCCATTCCCATTTCCAGGAAATGTTTAGCATTCTGATACTGATGCATTCTGAACTTTAACATTCTGACGCTGATGATGATTTGCTCTCACATTACTATTTTCCAGTTGAAAAGGTGATGATTGTGTTCTTCTGCTCTCTAGTTCTACCTGTGCCGAAGCAGAAATGTCATTGAATGCTTCATTTTTGTCAGGGCTTTCTAGAGATGGTGATGTATTGAAGCACAGCCTCAGCTGCATTTCTAAACCAACCATATGTCCATTGAAGACTTGCATATGTTTAGCAAGCTTGGTTGACTTGATCCTTAAGCGAGTCTCGGCAGCAGTTTATAGCCGAGTTTGAAAGGAATTAAAGGTGGGGAGATGCAGATAGTGGCTAAAACTGTTGATAGTAACTAGCTGGGGATGGAAGGAGCCGACCCCGTGGACCTGCCTTTCAAGTCTTGCTGGGGGTTGGAATGTGCAGCTTGACAGAGTGAGAAGACACTTTGAATATTCCCAGTTTGGAGGAGTAGGATGGTACCTCGTGGAGGTGGTTCTAGACTGCACATATTTTAGCTATAGCAACGCAGATTTTTGTCTCTTTACTCCTACTTCCAGGATTTTCTGAGTACTCTCGAAATGCCCGTGCGGCAGCAGCAAACCTTGATTAAATGATGGAACATAATGGAAGAAATTAATAGTAACTCACTTTACAAATGCCTGACCTAAAGCTGAAGTTAACAGCAAATAAACTATTATTGTTTCCAGAGTGGGTTTTCATTGTGGGGGTGGTATACAGTGGCAATCCTGAATGTGGATACTGATAGGGGAGACCTTTGATCTGCCACGTCTTTATCAAACAGGCTGAAAGGAAAAGCTGTCTCCAAAGCTGGTAGGCTTTATGGCTGCCATAGTGAACCTGAAGCTTGCTAGAGTTAGATAGGAGCTGCTCCATTTTAACACTGATTTTATAAGTATTGTGTTTCCTGCTCATTTTTATGGGAGCAGAACCACTTTTCTAAGAACCTACACCTTTGCATGGGTATCTCTTACTGACTAAGAGAATTTTGAAAAAGAGGTAGCACTGTAATTTTACTGGTGATGTGCTGCTGTCGGGGAGGGTTTCACATTCTGTTCACGCACAAAGCGTTTTGCATGTGGAGGTTTTAGAATGTTTATGTTGTCATTATAAAAAAACCCCTTGTTTTCCAAATGGAACGTGCAAAGGCCTTAATTTAGACTGCTAAATATAAATGATTGAATACATCTTGAACATTACTCTGGCAGCATCTACGCTTCCCTCACCTGCACTGCTGGTGATCACCTTGACACCTGGTTTATGTTATGACTCAAGAGAAAATCTAGAGTGATTTTTTTTGTAATAGATCCTCCGCAGGTCAGGGATGTGCTGTAGTGGCTGCAAAATTATTTCCTTTGGGGGAAGATTGATTTTATTCGTGACTTGGAAACGTCTCTTTCAATGGGTGGGAAGACCAGCTTTGCTTTGTGAGGAAACAAAAAATTCCAGCAAGAGCAGAAGTTTTAGGATTGGCATCTTCAGGTTCCATGCATCACCTTACACAGCAGCAACAGGGAATGTCAGGACACTGGTCTGGAGCTGGGCTTTGGGGAACTGCTCATTTATTTGCTGTACTGAAGCTGTGGGGATTTGTTTCATTGCAGCTTTTGAGCCTCATATTTTTCTGTGGGGAAAGGAACTGTATTGGAACCTGAAACGGGCAGCTTTTACTTTCAGCAGTGAGAGGCAGGTTTGAATTTCACTGCTGGGTTTTTTGGGTTGGTTTAACCGTTCCCTGAGGCAGGTGTGGTCGTGTTCAGGGGTCTCATCTTTGCTAACATTTTGCCAGGTGTTTAGAGAAAACAACTTGTGTCTGCGGCCTGGAGTGAGATCTTTGCTGCCCAAAGGGAAGGAGGGAGGAAACAGAGGCATCTGGGACAAGTTTCTTCACTGCTGTATGAAACAAATCAGGCTTTTTCTTTCTTTGGGGGTAACTATTAAGCTGAGGTGGGTTTTGTAGTGATTTTACTGATAAAAACCAGGTAGGCATGGAGCCACAGAGGAACATACAGTCCATCCCTGAAGCAGGTTTCTAATCTAGGAAGAAGCCATCAAACATTCCTTCATGTGTCAAATACTTCAGATTTCCCAAAGCTGAAGCTGATGATGAAATTCTTACTTCTCATACCCATTTCTTGGAACCTGACTGCTACTGTGACAGTAGTTCCACTCAGCTGCCTAATTTCATGTGACTCCTCTGGAATATTATAGCCTTGATTTTGAAGTTCAGAGCTCTCTTCCTCCTATTACCAAGCAGCCTGACTTAAATCATTTCATAGGAACAAAAAGCTTTTTCTCTAGAACTGAATCTACAAGTCCAGGTATGTTTAGTACCCTGATAGAAAAGTGAGGGGAAAAATTTAAACAGGTATTTCCAGAATAACCTTTTTTCTAGGAAAGTACCTTACAGACATTTCCTTGAATCCTGAAGATGCCATTGAATATTGGTCTACATTTTAACAGTCTAATAGTCTACATTTTAACACATTTTCTTGATCTTTTCATGAGGAATTTATTATTATTTTTGTTTCTCACAATTTTTTGCCATTTTTGGGGGGAAATGGAGAGGTGGGGGACATTAACAAAATGCACTTCTGTCAATGGATGATGCCATTTCTGCAGGTCAGTGGAAAAGCCTGGGTGGCTTTTTGGTTTAGTCCAGTGACTACCGTAGCAGTTTAAAAGAAAGAAGTTAAGAACTTGGTTTTGGAATAAACAGCGTTCCCGAGTGGCTGAGGTTTGGATTGTTCGTGGGGTCCTGTTAGAACCCTAGATTCTTCTTCCACACATCCAAGACATTTCTGAAATCATCCCTGTGTCATCAGCTCGAGCTCCAAGCCGTGTTTGTTGTAGAAACACCAGCGCTTATACTTGGGCGAGCCTCAAATTTGACTGGAAAAACCCCGGCCGCTGGTGTGATGCTCCTGCTCCCGTGCCTGTTGCCATGTTAAAGGTGTCCCACAGGAAAAATCCAGGATTTTCCTCCCCTGTCCCGCAGCATCCTCGTGCTCTGCGCACAGCGGCCGGACAGGGACAGCTCTGCCCCTCTCTTGACGCTGCTACCGCGGCCACTTTTCCGGCGCTGCTGCCACTTTGCTGATGTGGAGGAGCTTTTGTTGGCTGGGTGAGTTGGAGCTCTTTGCTCCGAGATGATGCTCTGGAGCCAGCAGAAAAGCTCCTCTGCTCAGCATTTCCCATCTCGCTGCTGAGGGGGCTCTGCTGACGCGGCGCCGGCGCTGCGAACCCTGTAATGGAGCACACGCAAAATTAAACTGCAAGTTAGAGGATAATGGAAGAATTCTTAGGGAAAGTGCGGCTCAGCGGTAGATAAGTGGTAGATTCGAGTCTGCTCCGTGCTGCTCTTCTGGTAGGTTTAACAGAGGTTCGCGTTTCTGTCTCTGTGCAGGAAGTAATGGAGCGTGAGCTGGAGCGTACAGGAAAGCCCGAAAGCCTTCCCTGAACTCAGAATGCTTTTCTGTGGGAAGGATGAGGGCAGGAAAAGCTGAAAAGTATAAGAACCAAGTGGTAAATTTGAAGTTCTCGTTTGAAGCAGTCTGTATTCTCATACCATCGAGTTTATAAATAAATGATGAAGAGAATTATCTAAATCTCTGCTCTTATCTGGACAATGATCATACCCCGTTGGCTTATATCTGCATTACTCAGAGTATGTAAAGTTCTTAGATGATTTATTGGTCATCTTTTACTTTTTGGTATTTTTTCAGAAGGCAAATAGGCAATAGAGACTCAAAATCTGAGATGCAAACAGGGATTTCATTATGACTGTGAAAGCTGAATTTCCAGTCCTGGCAGATGGCAAAAATCCTGATTTATGGTGAATTGAACTCAGCGTGTGTGTGAGGTGGTTCTTCTGTGCTTGTGTGACATAATCTGGGGTATTTTGAATACACTCGGGATGTGATCTGTGCGTGTTTCAGATCATGCTACTTTCCACAGAGCCTATTTGCTCGGTATGAAATATTTACACATCATTCTACACAAAGATTTGTTAGTCATACATAATGCAGAGTGTTGAGTCTTTGGCTGTGTTAGCATCTGCCATCTTAGCTAGCAGTAGGCTTGCTAATTTAAATATTTTAATGAATGAGTCATAACCTTTGTGTAAGAGCACCAAAATTATAATTGTCATCTTATTATATCCACCAATGTGTTTGTAGCAAAAAAACCTGATTTCGGTGATCAGTGTGAGGTATTCAGCATAGTTTCATGTAGGAGCCAATTTGTAAACTGGTGGAATTCACTTTAATAAATGTGCAGGACAGATACATTAGATAATAAATACCTTACTACTGTATTTTCTTGAAATATATTAAATGTTCTGCTTTATCATTTGACCTTTGGATGGAGTTGCAAATTGCTGATGGGTGAGATTTAAAATCCTTCAGATCTAGATCTCAGGTGGAGAGTGGCTTTTTAATCAGAGGACATTTTTCCCTCTGTCACACACAGGAGTCAAGGAAAATGTTACTTCCAAATACGGCAATCATCTTTTTAAGCCCCCTGAGCCTTAGAGGTGCCACCAGAAAATTTGTGCTGTGCTTGTAAATAGGTACAGCAAAGCCTACAGTGTGATTAGCATGGATTCAGCTGAAAGGGATTTGTACAATTCTCCGTTATTTAGGACCAGTGATGTAAGAAAAAATACTTGCCACAGTCATTGTCTTACAGCTGAACAGCAGAAGAACCAACGAGTAGCACCTAGAGGTTAGCAGATATTTTAGGAAATGCCTTTTATGTTGAACAGGTGGGTTTTACTGTCTTGAGCTGCGTTACGGGCCGTGGCACCTCAAGGATTTTGCCACAGGCTTGTTTGTCTCATTCGTGTTGCACAAATATGGAAGGAGCCTGTTTGTCTGGAAGCATCAGGGGCTGATCTGGAGGATGCTTGCTGCTTAATTGGTTTCCTTGTATTCTGATGCATAATTATTCCCTCATACCCCAAAAGGCTTTGATGCCCCACTTACTTTAATTGTGAAGTACCACAGGCACTGCATAAATAAAAATAAATATCCAAAGGCAGTTTATAAATACGTCCCTACCCTTAGAGGTCTACGCAGGATTTAGGTGTCCTGGAATTCTCAGGCAAAGCGTAGTTAGAAATCCTGCTCTCAGCTGAACAGCTGGGCTGTTTTATGATAAAATATTTCTGTGAATCAAAAAATATTGTGTCGTTGCAACGCAAACCTATTCAGTATTGAGAAATGCAACTAAGATTTGTTTCTATCCTTTTTTTTCAAATGGACAGGCAAAGTCTAAGCAATGGCTCTGCTTAGAGCCATAAACATAATTCCTCCTTTGCAAACACGTGTCTAACAGGGACATCAGACTTCAGGAACAGTGTGGCTCATGTAAAGAAAATTTACATTTTGTGTCTTTATTTCCTTTTCAAATTCTTTCTTTAACCATGTGGCAGCAGGTTTGATGATAACAAGGCATATGTGTTCTGGAGAGCAAGCTTAATTAGCTTCTGAAATTCTGTCCCCTTCGGAGCTACTTTTTTTTTTTTCTTTTTTTGATGCTGGGAGAAGAAAGATTCTGCCCTTGTTGCCCACCGAAGGATGCCAGCAGGAAAAGAGAAGGTTTTTATTAGCAAGGGCTTTTTGTGGAAGATAACTCGCTCAGACTCCAGACATCTGCTACGGAGTACGAGCGAAGAGGGGTCCGTGCACTGTGACTGAGTTCCCCCATTTTTGGAAGGAAAGTTTGCAAACCCCCATGGATTTTATATTTGAGTAGGTCACTGTGTTAGAGCAAAAATGTGTTTAAGGAGTAGGAAACAAATGTGTTTAAGGAGCAGGAAAANAGACATCTGCTACGGAGTACGAGCGAAGAGGGGTCCGTGCACTGTGACTGAGTTCCCCCATTTTTGGAAGGAAAGTTTGCAAACCCCCATGGATTTTATATTTGAGTAGGTCACTGTGTTAGAGCAAAAATGTGTTTAAGGAGTAGGAAAAAAATGTGTTTAAGGAGTAGGAAAAAAATGTGTTTAAGGAGTAGGAAAGGACCCTGCTGAGGAGGATGAGTGCATGGTGGCCTTCACTTCTTCACTGGTTCCTCCTCTGTTTCCCTGCCTGACTGCTTTGGTTCAGGGGAGGGGGGGGTTGGTTGTTTGCTTGGGTGGTGTGGGGCTCGTTCCTGCAAGAGCCTGAAAAGGTTCAGTGCTGAAGAAGTGCCCAAAGTAGGCTCAGAACGTGTGCACTGGGTCTCGCTGGCAATTAAATAAACCCAGGGGTGGGGTTGAGACACTCTGCCTGTCTCTGTATCTTTTTCTTTTACTAAACATGAAATCTTGGTTCAGGTCCCATTTGTCTCTATCACTCCTTTAAAGAATTGCTTTGCCACATCCAAGGGCTTTAACCATTTCTGATGAGCAAACTCACTGAATTTTTATGTTGGTGGAGTGATTTTATGGTTACAGGACATATTACTATAGGAAATACTCTGCACTTGGGTCTCATCACGGATATTCATAAATTGAATCTTGGGTTGAAGATTTTGTGAGAGTGATGGTTAATAAATGAGAGGAATATTAGTAACCTAGCAGGTGAATTTGGCTGTGTGTAGTGTCTGACCTGAGGACTCACAGTTTCCTCTTATGCAGGCTTAGTGCTGTACATCTCATTTTAAGGGTGATTTTTCTACTTTCTGTATTTACATCCCTTCATCAGTACGAATTTCACTGGACAGAAGCAGTTTGCGGCACGGTACCAAACACGTGTGAGGTGTGTGAGAGTGTGGCACTCCTCCTCCTGTTCCAAGTACACGCTTCCTGCAGCCCAGAATCTGTAATTTAGCAGAGGAAATTGCTGCCCAGTGGGATTATTGCTTCATGTGCTTCCAGGAGTAAAACCAAAGGGTGAGAAAGAAGGGGCTGAAAATTTAAACTGCCTCCCATTTGCTTGGAGATGAGAGGGAGGAAAAAGGGAGAAGTAAACCCTTAAGTTCATATTTTAAGTGATGCCTCCTTGCCACTCCTACATGGGTTTCTATGGAAACAGAAGCAGAAACTGGGCCATCGGCAGCCAAGAATCCATTTACACTTTAAATTTACTGCTTGAGCAGCCATGCAGTTTTCTTGTCCAAATTAAATCATAATGGAGTAACACATGCTAAGTAAATTGGGGGGAAGTTGAAAACACAAAATATTAAATATCTTCCATGGATATGGCAAAAGCCCCTCCACCTTTTTTTCTGAAAGACCATCAAGTGACAGGTCAGATTATATTTTATAAAGAAGCTGCTTCCTTGTGGCTTTCCAAATATGCACTGGAAGTGTATTAAGCAGGTAATTATGTTCTCTCCTTTAATTAGGGATGTGGTTAACTCTCTTAGGCAGCGTGGCTGTTTCAGTGCTTGGGATGCAGAACAAAACCAAGTTGCACTTTCCTTACTTCTTATCCTCTAATAAATTCCATGGGGAGGTTCTCAGGCACTAACACAGCTCGTGGATGTTGGACAATCACAACTGATATTTATTTAGGCCTAATTACAAGATAAGGCCAGCTTAGATGGGTCCTGAGCAACCTGGTCTGGTGGGTGACATCCCTGCCCGGGCTGGGGATTTGGGACTCGATTATCTTGAAGGGCCCTTCCAACTTAAATCATTCTGGGATTCTATAATAAAAATGCTTCTACTGCTTGTGATAGAACTGTTGTCAGACACTTGCCACTATTAGAAACTTCACTCAAGTTATTAAGCACTTCCTGAAGCTGTTGGAGTTGACGTTTTCTGTTTTACTTGGTTTTCCTCTTTTTGTTGATTTTTTTTTTTTTTTAAATTCTGGTGAGCTCTGATTAGAAAAAAGATAGTGCTCCTGTGCTTTTGAGCAAGAAGTTGTGTTTTGAAAAAGTCCCCACATTATGTGCTGTGTTTGGTTCTGTTTGTCAGTTCTCCAAGTGCGCTTGTTCCCTCAGGTGACTTTGGGAAATCTGGAGGAAATCCCAGACCTTTTTCTCCAGTGCTAATGAAGCTGGATGGTGGGCACACTTGGAGTGAGGGAGCAGGCTTGGCTGAACCGTGGCCTCATGAACAGCCATGGAAGAGGGACAGGAACTGGAGAGAAACAGGGATAACCCGGGAGCTGCATCCGTATGGAGGGAAGGGTTAAGGAAGGAGAGAGGCTGAACTAGGGGAAGGAATAGGAAGAATGGGTAAGGAGAAATGGGATGCATCATGAGGGGTAGAGCAGGTGAAATGCCCAAATAACAAAGAGAAAGGAACGGGGGACGAGTAGAAGGGAAGTGGGACCGAGGATAAACTGGGAAGACTGGGACTGGCAGAAGATGGAGGCTAAGCCTGTGCTAAAAAGTCTGAGGTATGGAGAACTGGCGAGGAATATGAGTCTAGAATGAGGAAGTGCCTGGGAGAAAGTTCGGTGTGAAGTATCTTCAGAGGCTGAAATGGCAGCTAAGAGAAGTGCCAGCGAGCAGTTTTGTCCGTGCTGGGACCTCTCCCAGCCTATTGCCACATTTTCCCTGGGGCTGGACCACATGAGAGCTCCAGTCCCTGCAGGGCTCTTCCCTCAGCCCTCTGGCCGGGCTTCTAAACGGCTGCCATGGATTTCCTGCATGGGCCTCAACATTGTGGTGAAGTACAAGAATTTGTTTTGCCTTTGGGAACCTCATTTCCATTCATACTAATTTTTTTTTTATTTTTTTCCCGAGCAGTTGGTGGCTTTTGGGTCTCGCTGACACCAGCGGAATATGCCAGTCATGAAGGTAGCGAGTGCTGGCAGGCAGAGCAACTGTTTTGACAGACCAGGAGATGTGCAAAGAAAGTGTTCCTCCATTTTCTCCTGTTCCTGGTCAGGGATAAACACTTGTGTGGCACAGGGAGATTCCGCTGTGTGGGAATTCCAGAGCTGCTGCCGCTGCTGTGTTTGGTTGCGGAGCACATGGAAGAGTCCTGCTCTTATAAAAAATGAGAGGGAAAAGCCAGAAGCACATGGCTTGTGGAAGGAAAGAAGGACCAGTCCACAGAGATGAGAAGAGGGAACTCATTAAATATGCCCAGCATCAGAGCCACAGTGAGTTAGAAGTGTTTTGAGGGACGAAATGCAAGGATCTCTTTACAGGCTTAGAGCCACCTGAGAGAGCTGAGTCGGTGGGGGCTCATGGCAAGGGTAGATAGATTTGTTAGGAGAAAATCTATATAACGGTGTTGACAGCTAAAGGAGGCAATACAAGCCCGTGTTTGAGGAATAGAAAAAAGGCAATTTATTGTTATTACCACTGGAACAAGTGGTACAGCCAGAGTCTTGCTGAAACGGATATGACACGGGGTGAAAAATGCTCCAAGCCATTGCAGCTTAGGTGAACTTCAGTGGGATTCCTCTGGAGAAATAACTCAGGTCATGAAATGGTTTTGAATGTAGTTTTAAAAGAATGATAGCACTAGGACAGGCTTGGGATGTTTTATTTTCTTGAGGAAGAGATGGCAGCTTTCTGTGGGGACTGAATATTGCCTCAATACCTGCAGGAGTATCAGCCATCAAAATTAAATGCGCGAAGCACAGTTAAAATTAGAAAGTCAGCAAAGGAGCCTGTGGAGATCTGTAGGATTTGGGAGGAAATTAAAAAAAAAATTTCATTCCTATTGATATTTGGGGTACATAGAACACATTCATACCTCTCCCAGCATGCAGCATCCCTTCCTCTTTGAGTCTGGAGAGAAAAAGGAGCACTGTGCCAGCTTTCCGTAGGGTTCACGTGGCGCCTGTGGGTGATCAGGTGCCTGCTGAAAATGAGCCCGGCAGTCAAGCACAGAGCTGGTAAACAGCATTTATGGTGCTCAGATTTCTCAGGAGTCAGAGTACAGGCCAGCAGGAAAGATGAGTGGGGAACACAGCATCTGTACTCAGAAAGAGAAAATGTGAGGCAGCTGCTGGTTTTCTGATGGTCAAGTCTGTGGGAAGTTTTAACCCAGAATTTAAAAAATGACAGGTGGGAACGTGAAACTGAATGGGAAGCTAATGGGAACTGGTATAAATGGATTTTTTTTTTCGTGCTGGTTTGGGAAGACTAATGGCAGAGATTAGCTGGTTTTTTAAACAAGGTTAGTGCAGGAGAGTCAGTATGTTTGGTTTTAAACAAAGCATCACTTTAGCATTCCACAGGAAATTATTGTTGAAGGTAGAAAAAAATTGGATAGGAAGATGGCTAAGGGGTCAACTACAAGCAGCTGTGAACAAAATACAGTTTTCAGGATGGATAGAGATTAATGATTTTGTGCCATGATTAAAAGATATTATTAGATGTTTGCTCATTAAATTTTGGCTAACGTGAAATTGAGAAGGTTCTGCTCAGATGAAGAAAAACTCATCATGCAGGGCAAATACAAAGGAATTGCCAGCTGCATAGGTGGATGTGGAAAGGTTGCAGGGCAGTGGTCAAAGCGGAGCCCCAGTGGTGAGAATTATAAACTGGGGGTGGTGGGGAGGTATCGGAGCTGGAGATGCTGGGCTGTGAGGGGGGCTGCCGCTGCAGAACCTGGGAAGCAGCAATTCCACCTCATAGCAGCTCAGCTTCTGCCCTGCCTCATGCCCTCTTTTTCTCAGTCTGCATTCTGAAAAAAGGCCTCCAAGTTGCTTGGTTTGTGCTATAAAAGAATTTTTTTCTTTTTTTTTTTTTTTTCCTTTTTTTGGGGAAATATGCTTTTAATTTAAGCAACACTAAACCCACAAGTCCTCAGAGCACCGCTGTGCCCCTGAAAAGGCTTTTAGGTCCATCCTGCTGCCAGCGGGGGCCTCCCCGCAGTCTAGACTCACTAATAGACATACTTCACTTCTGTGATCATCTGTTTACCTATCAGCAATAAAAACAGAGATTTTCAGCTATGTTTCCTTTTAATTTCGAAGCTCAGCTGCCGTGAAATGCAAAATGTGGGCAGAGGGACCTGTGCAGTGAAGCCCGGGTCTCCTTTTGTCAGTGCCGAACGTCCTCTGTTCCCACAGATGAAAATCTGCCCGCTCTCGGACTGGGAATTCACTTGCCCTGCTTTTGGGTTCCTTTTGGAATTCCAGCAAGCTCAAGCTCTGACTGAGAGTGAGTGCCTGCTCCCGTGGCTCTCCTCTCTGCTGCTCATCCCGTGTGATTCCGTCGGGGAAGTGTGGGACACTGCACTCTCTTTCGGGGCACTCAAAGGGGTGCCTCGTTCCTCCTCTTTGGTCGGCTCCTTCACCGGGTTCTGCTGCACGGCTTCACCTCGGCCTTTCATAGTCTTGTGCACGGAGCTTGTCCAAAGGGTTTTGAAGTCCGAGGGAACTGTCAGGGAGGTTCAGCCATCCCCGTTTCACTCTCCCCACGTGCTCCGGGGTTGGAGGAGACGCACTCTGGGATTCTTCTTCTCCGGGGATGCGGCCGCGCATCGAAGGATGGATTTATCCTTAATTATTTTAATCAGTTTTCTGGTCCCAGGTGAACCAGAGGGGACTGAGTGCTGAGGGTGGAGACGAATACTTTAAGCTGGAAACAACCCTGGAGTGGGGCAGGATTTTGATCCGTGTGTATCTTTATTATCTTTATTCCTGGCACATTTCAAAAGGCTTTCACTTGTTGCTCCCCTGGCTAGAAATGCTCTAGACTGCATACATTGGAACTGAGGAAATACAGACCATACAAATGTATTCCTGGTGTTCAAAAGAGCTTCTGATCCTCATCTTTGCATCTCAACAACAACAACAACAAAATATATCTCTTTATGTTTATAGCTGGTTTTAGTGTTTTGGGGTTTGGGGGTTTTTTTGAGGAAAAAAATAAACACAATTCTATGAACATAAGACACAGGAACACATTAATTTGATTCCATCTGCTGAATAATTTTTGTGAATTTAATTGCACCCCGGTTCTTCCCAACACATGAAGACATATGTTCCTAAACTAATTGAATATAGCTTCTGGTCTTGGCCGTGGTCCAGTACACTGTTGAATCAACAACAATATTAAGAATTATTTCAGTTGTAGTATGTTAAATGATCTCTTCACCATTTTCAATTTGGAAAATCCTGTGACAAAATGAAATATACGCTCATGAAAAGCTGGCTAAATACCCCAAATTAGATTCTAGTTGCCAAGAAGCCTTCTGATGGAAATGGGGGGGGTTTTCGCCATTTGTGTGTTTTGGCTGTAAATTTTATATTGCAGCTCCTTTCAAGTGCTTTTGTTAGGCTGATAAATGTGGCTGCTGTGGCCTTAAATTCCTTCCTTGCAATTCTAAATGAAAAATATTTATGTGTCGTGAGATTTCCTATCTGTGAGATTATCGAGCTGGTTATCAAAGCGTGCTGAAAATCTGCTTCCAAACCTAGAACTTGATAAAATCTTCCAGCTTAAGGAAATCCTATACATACAGAGAACTTCCTTTTCCTTTTTTTTTTCCCCTCCAGTTTTCACCTCCTCACTCCTTCAGGCGATCAGCTGAGTTTTGTGGCTGTTGACTCTTCCAGGACCTGTGCAGTCTGATAAGATTGACAGCAGCCTGACTTGCCTGTAGTAAACCAGGGAGATGCAGAATTGAAAGCTCCCTGATCTTTCCCAGCAGGTTAATTACGGTCCCTGTGCAATTACAAGCGTGTGGGATCAGCGGGAGAGGCTGAACCCAAACTAGCCCGCGTGCTTGCTGCTGCTGCTGTGTCAAGGAATTTCAATAATCTGTCCCAGAACCACATTATGCAGATGCGAGTGTGTTATTGAAAGGGAAGAAATAGAAGTAATTGCTTCCTGCCTCTGAGAGGGGATGCACGTTTGAAAATCGAGGCACATGTTCTGGCTTGTGTGGTGAAGTTGCAGGAATTTTATTCAGTCAGTGCCGCTGCCTTCTCCGAGCTCACAGTTGGAGAAGTGCAGCCCAGTGCTTTGCGTATCGCGAAACTGAAAAAATCATATAAATGCAGCTGAGGATTTTTACTGTGTGCTGAGTCTCAGCCCAGTGTTGGTAGCTTGAATAAATGTATTAAAAACCAGCTATTAAATATTGGTATTTAAAGGCCAGGAGGTGCTTTTAGTGCTTGGTCACTTCATAGGGTTGGTGAAGCTACAAAAATGTCCTGTGTGATATTTATCTGCCTAAATGCTTACAGACTGGGTTGTTTTCAGAGCAGTTTTAAATAATTCATCAGGTCTATCTTTTGCTTATGAGTTAATAATCCTTCCTTGCACAGAATCACAATGCATGTTAAAAAATTTCCTTCTGGAGGCAGGAAAAATGCCTTAAAACTGCAACACCCCTGACAGGACACGCGGGAACTCATCTGTGCCCTTTTCTTGCAGTTAATAGGCACAGAACTGTGGTTCAGTGCTGGGTTAATGGTTGGATTCCATGAACTTAGAGGGCTTTTCCAACCTAAACGGTTCTGGGATTCTGGTGAAACTTCTGTGAAACCCACTTCTGCTCCTCACTGATTTAATCACCGTGGTTGAGGAGTATTACTAATTCCCGATATTACTAATTCCGTGGTGACGGTTTCCAACCCAGAAGGTGAGAAAGGATTGCAGACTAACTCCAAGCTTCCTTGTGGATGTCAGGGGGGTATCCAGCCGTGCTCTCGTGCCCCAAGGAAGGGTGAAACTGTACCTAATGAAACAACTTGGCATGAAAATGAGCTGAAAGCCTTGAAGCTGGGCTTGAAGCTCGGGCTCTGAGGTGTGTGGATGTGTTAACATGCTGGAAATAATACATAGAATATAACTTCAAAGTAGCATCTCTGAGGGAAGAGGGAGGAAGGAAGAGTAATATACTAATAATTCTCTTTATTTGAAGGTTAAAAGGATGCTGAAGCAGAAATTGCAGTGTTCACTGCATGCTGTTAAGTGACAAATAACCTCTTCCGTGTCCCAGTTCTTCCTTCATAACCAACCTTTCCTTTCTCCTCCTGTTAGAAGGGTGGATGTAATTCACACGTTATGTGAGTAAAAGCAAGAGTATACGACAGGCAAAATACTGAATGCAGGGTCCCCTTTTTAACACAACTTTGTGGGAGTTTGCACTGATTTTTATTTCTCCTAAAGTCTGAGCAAGAGGAAGGTACAACAGGAGGGGACATGAGCACATTTATTCCCAGCTCTTTTCGATGAGACCTTAGAGGAATCCTCTCCACTGTGATACAGTGGTCATCAAATCTCCCAAAAAATCGGGCTTGAAGATGTCTCACTGCCCTGTCTGGGATAAACTTGCGGAGGGAAGGCTGAGAAAGGAGCCTTTTCCTTCTCTGTGCTGTGTATTTAAGCCCGGCAGTTGTAGTAACACTCAGGGCCACAGGTTTGAATGCTCTGCCTCAAAACGGAGTTTTAAAAGCAGATCTTGGTCGTTTGCAAGGTCCATTTTGCAGCACCAGCACAGCCAAGTGGTTGAGTTCAAGGGAGGCAATTGGCACGAGTGCTGTCTGTGTACAGATGCCGTCCCTGAGTGCTTTCAGCCGAGATCATTTCCAAATTAAAAGGGGATTTTAGCATTTTAGCTGAAAAGCACCTGCACGCTGCTTCTTGAATCAGCAGCAGCTGCAAGCTCTTTGTGTTCTGTTTCCCTGCATCTGGCCTGGCCTGGTACTGCTCTACATGTTGATTCATTTAACCACCCATAGTAACAATAAATAATGTGCATTTGAGGTGCTGTGTGAATGTTTTTCCTTTCTATCTGAAGAAATGTGACCTTTCTCTGCCACGCTGATACCACCACTTATTTCTCTTGTCACATTCTATGATAGCTCTCCACCGTAGAAATGCTTTATCTTGGTTTTCCAGCAGCTTAAAACCTGTCCTAGTTGTGCAGGAGGAGTGTTAAACCCGGAGCTGGTTGTATCCTTTCTGTTAAATATGGGATAAAACCAATCCAGCCCCAGCAGGCAGAATTAGTAGAGATCGCTTTGATATTTTTCCTCTCTTTGGTGAATTTTAAAACCCCAGTGTCTTATCAGTGCAGCCAGATTACTCTGAGCAGAAGAGCATTGGGAACACAAGAACTTCCCTTTAAAAGTCGTGCTGCTGCCAGGCCAGCATGGAAGTTCCAGGCTCGGATCCCGCGTGGCTGCTTCCCAAGCACTGTCCATTACCTGGCACTCCAGGGGGCAAAGTTTGCTGACAAGTTTTATTCGGTCTCCTCCGACGCCTCGGGCTTGTTGATTTTAAATCACAGCCCTTCGAATGGATTCGTGGATTAATTATGTATCTCATAGAGTCATGTGGGTTTTGGTTTTTTGGGTTTTTTTTTTTTTGGTTTGTTTGGTTTTTTTGCCTAGGTTGATTAGATAGATGAGAATTAGCTAAACACAAGAAGAGGCCACTGTCACTATGCCACAGCCCTGATACGACGTGGAAACTGTTTGGTTTTGCTTTGCATTTAAAGAAGAGCAGTATTCAAAGTCTTGTCCAGCTGCAGAATGTTTATTAAGCATCTAAAGGTTTCTGCGTTGAATATGCATTAATAAGTCAGAAGAATTCATAATTTACAGTAGAATACAGATAAAATGATTGGGCTTCTACTCGGCTGCATGCAGATTTAACTTAATTCATCCACACAAGCAAAATAAAAAGGAAAGAGGCTGCCAGACAAATCTAAGAACTACACAGGGATTGGCTCCATCCATGTTTACTCTTTGAGGTTCTGGAGCAAAGAGATAAATGTGAAAAACCACCAGGAAAAAATACGAAACTTTCTTGATTTGGGGGAAAGAAAGACAGGACTTTTTAGAAAACACTTTTAGATAAATACTGCTGTTAGTTACAAGTGTACAGAGCATTTAATGGTCTGGGTCCATTTTCCGTGCCAGGAAGTTAAAGGAATTAAATGCATAACTAGATTTTGAACTGAACCAGATTTAATTTATGGCCATTAATATTAGAGAATTTAACTGTGCTAAAATGGCAACCTGAAAATCTAATCCTTTGAAGTATAAATGCAATTCTGGAGAAATCAGTTAATGGAAGGTCTACATAGATAGGGCCAAGTGCTTAATATCATCTACCAATGTGCTATTTTTGGCCACCTTTCTGTAGGTACCTTTTGAATTTCTGGCCTCGAGACACTACTTAAATCCCTTTTCCATGCCCAGAACAGACCACCTTACAATTTTTTTTCTCAGTCACGGGTAATCAGCAGGAGAAAAATTCCGTAGCAATGCCCCCCTTCCGTCCTTCATCCAACCAGTCTGAACTAACGTGGATTTTATCACCTACTTTTGGAGAGAAGTTTCGTTAGTTTGGTGACTCCTCTTTTAAATTTGGGGTCAAATAGCTGACTAAGAATTTTTTGATGCTTAGAGTTCCAAGTAATAATAATAATAATAATA